>VOPJ01004017.1:91480-138981 GCA_014673585.1 Semibalanus balanoides
CCTTTCGGCCTGTCCAGGGGCCCCTCTGACATGAGGTTCTTGGCTCTTGTGAACGTCCAAGGGCCCTTTGGACTTTCAGAGAGGGACCTGGTAGCCCTAAAGAACCTCTAAATTGTGCCTTTAAACTCTTTAAAGACCACGCTTCGCGTCGGTCTTGGACCCAGTTAACCGCGCTTCGCGCGGTATATTAAGCAGCTGTTGGATGAATTCAGCACTTTTAATGCAAGGGGGCCTCCAGGAATTCAGGGGGTGCAAAATAGGTGATTTGCACCCCCTCAAGATTTTTAGGGTGTGCAAATGGCACACCCTGCCCCCGGATCCGCAGCCCCTGGGTCAAACCGCTAAGAATAACACCGAATGCTGCTAGGTGTGGAATACTGGAGTCCTAGTGGATACGCTGTGCAAAGTTCGGCTCGATCGGAGTTGACTCGAACCTGGGCCGAACCTGGGCTGCACCTCAAGGAGTGTCATTTGTTTGCGTTTTTTAACTCTCAAGGTCGAGCAGTTATAGCTATCAAGTAGGTGGTTTCGGTGAATGTTAGTGCGTCACTTGGGTCACATTTTGCTTTCCTTTTAGTTTGTGACATTATCTGTGTGCACCAGTGATGTGCTGTGCAATAGTACCGGCGGCTGAGCCCTCGAATGACCTTCGTTCAAATGTTGACCTTTAAGAGCCAAGAGGTCAGATCGTTGTTGGAAACGTAAGACTTATTGTGTGCAAGTATTTTAACGTTCGATTAATTCTCGTAGCTTTACTGGGTAAGCCATAATGTGCTGTGCAAATTTTAAATTTGTGACCTTGCTTGACCTCTGGAGGTCAAACCACTGTGAGTGACACCGAATTCTACTAGGCGTGGACTAGTGGAGCCCTTGTGGATATTTGCTGCAAATTTCAGCTCGATCGGAGGTGTCCCGAACCTGGGCTGAACCTGGGCTTAACCTGAGCTGTCTTGATGTCGACGAACCTGGGCTGAACCTCCTATAATAGGAGCTAAGCGCATAAGTTTGTTCAGTAATTTTCATAATTACGTTCCAAAACCGTTCACATAGTAATAGGCCCATTTTGACTAGCATTATGCACCAGCATCTTGGCGAGCACATTCATTATAAGTTTGGGCTTCAGGCACAGCTGCGTCGTGAGATTGCCTCGCGCTGTTTTGCTGGCCCGGTGACGAACGGGCTGATTGGATATTTACCGGCTGTGATGAGGAGCGGCTCAGCCAGTTGACACACGTGACCAACACGTGACTTGTGAAGATGAGACCCGCGAGATGCATTGGATGAGGATGAGTGGAAAACAAATATGCTTTGAAGATGCAAAATATACGTTTACGCAGGGAAAGGGGCGTTCGGCTTAAACGACATGCATTGTTCCTTGAAGAAAATTAACTTTAGTCGCTTCATAGTTACAACTATTAGTATACAAATATAACTTCGAGATGAATGGTTTAATGCCTTTAATAATTTGGCAGGCTGTTAAGCCTATAGAAATGCCGACCATTGTAGCGAAACTTGCTCAATGCTCAACACAGACTATAGGTGCTCGCATGCATCCAACAAACTCAACCTTCAACCAGCTTAGTGCAATACAGCGATGTTTAATGCGACCCAGATATTGAAAAGTGAAATAAATGTGCCCTATCCCGCTGCGAGCGTTAGTTAGTTAAAACTATGCTATGATTATGTGGTCAGTAAGGTAAATAACAATTTCAAAGCCATATGAATCCTTGTATCAGCCCAGAAAGACAAATGAACAGGTTCCTATCTATTTTTGTGTGTGTTTCAGATCCGGCAAGGACACAAAGCTTAAGCGTAAAAGACTGATATACCGTATCCGTTCCTGTACCAATACACCAAAGCAGAACTCCTAACCCTTAACCCTCACCAACTGCCATGACTTGCACTCTACACTAGCTGTGATCTCCGACCCTGTCCCTCAGTCCTCTTTGTGACCTCAATCCTGCCCCACCTCTGGTTGACCTCAGGTCAGTCCGCCAGAAGGACAGCAGGATGGGCAGCAATGGCACGGATCTCACCTCAGACATCGTCTACATGGAATACATCGCCTACAACATCATCGTACCCACCGTCTCGGCCTGCGGCGTGCTGGGAAACATCCTCAACCTGCTGGTGCTGACACGCGGGCAGATGAAGGCTCCTATCTACATATACTTCACAAGTAAGAGCTTATAGGCAGAGGTGGGACAGATGAAGGCTTCCTATCTACATATACTTCACAAGTAAAGAGCTTAATAGCAGAGGTGTTGACAGATGAAGGCTACTATCTATATATACTTCAACAAGTAGAGCTTAAGGCAGAGGTGGGACAGTGAAAGGCTACTATCTACAGGATACTTTCACAAGTAAAGAGCTTATAGGCAGGGTGGACAGATGAAGGCTTCCTTCTAATATACTTCACAAGAAGAGCTTATAGCGAGGTGGGACAGATGAAGGCTCTATCTACATTATACTTCACAAGTAAGAGCTTATAGGCAGAAGGTGGTGACAATTGAAGGCCTACTAATCTACATATACTTCACAAGTAAGAGCTTTAGGCAGAGGTGGGACAGATGAAGTGCTCCTATCTACATATACTTCACAAGTAAGAGCTTATAGGGCAGAGGTGGGACAGATGAGGCTCCTATCTAACATATACTTCACAAGTAAGAGCTTATAAGGCAAGAGGTGGGACAGAATGAGGCTCCTATCTACATATACTTCACAAAGTAAAGCTTTATAGGCAGAGGTGGGACAGATGAAGGCTCCTATCTACATATACTTCACAAGTAAGCTTATAGGCAGAGGTGTGACAGATGAGGCTACTATCTACATATACTTCAAAGATAAGAAGCTTATAGCAGAGGTGGGACAAGATGAAGGCTCCTATCTACATATACTTCACAAAGTAGAGCTTTATAGCAGAGGTGGGACAGATGAAGGCTCCTATCTACAATATACTTCACAAGTAAATGAGCTTTATAGGCAGAGGTGGGACAGATGAAGGCTCCTATCTACATATACTTCACAAGTAGAGCTTAATAAGCTAGAGGTGGGACAGATGAAGGCCTCCTATCTAATATACTTCACAACGTAAGAGCTTATAGGCAGAGGTGGGACAGATGAAGGCTCCTATCTACATATAACTTCACAAGTAAGAAGCTTATAAGGCAGAGGTGGACAGATGAAAGGCTTCGCCTATCTACATATACTTCACAACGTAAGAGCTATAGCAGAGGTGACAGATGAAGGCTCCATTACATGTACTTCACAAGTAAGAGCTTATAGGCAGAGGTGGGACAGATGAAGGCTCCTATCTACATATACTTCACAATTAAGAGCTTATAGGCAGAGGTGTGACAGATGAAGGCTCCTATCTACATATACTTCACAAGTAAGAGCTTATAGGCAGAGGTGGGACAGATGAAGGCTACTATCTACATATACTTCACAAGTAAGAGCTTATAGGCAGAGGTGGGACAGATTCTGGGCCAGGCTCAGCCTGGCTCAAAGTTGTATGTTTTCAGTCCAATCTTAATCATGCGTGCGTGCGAGCTGTGAAGGGTCGGCCAAGCCCCAGGTGCCGTCAGGCTCGGAGGTGGAAGTTTTCTAAATGCATTTTGGTTCGCAGGGTGTTTGTTACTGTTAACTGTTTGTTACTGTTAGCTGGTGTTTGTTGATAACTGTTAAATAAAACTCCAGCTCTCCTGGCCCACCCGAAGAGCCCCTCTGATCTGTATTAGGTAAAAATGCGGTTAAGACTAAACACCATACTTTGAGTCATATGCTCGAGTCGAACAAGAGTCCAGCATAAGCCCATGGTCACAAGATCCCTGTTCAGTCAGTCAGACCTTGTCAGTATATTGGCGAGGTCTGGATAATACAAATTCATGTCTATTGTGTTTGTTAAAGTAATCCATAATCGGTGTCACTTATCTTGAGTGAAATTACCAGTCAATGCATACATTTTGCACTCCAAGGTTAATTAGTATGCTGATTCCAAATGGGATATTTATTTTGAGGTGCAAAGCAACCATCAAATAATCGTAACTGACATATATTTGCTGCTGTTCTACATTTAACGCAATAGTTATGATAGGTTAGAAATAAGGTTATAGGCTATGCAGTGGTGGATCAACGGTTGAACAAAATTACCAATTGCCCCCACAAACAAAATATCGGTGGTAAATTTTTCCCATCACCCATATGTGAACCATGTCCCCTGAGCAAAACAATTTCACACTAGATGAAATAGGACTCTACTGACTAACCGACCCTAGCCCTGCTCAACAACTTTTCGCCGTCGACATTTTTCAAAGAGAAAGTCCCCCCCCCCCTCCCAACACGAAACCTATATCCGCCACTGAGGCTATGCTCACTTGCCCTACAATGGGTAGCATTCGGGTTGCGAATGGGTAGTTCAATATTTATGCATGACATTTTAGCTGAACATGACGTAATTTTTTACCCCTTGTTCTTTGGTTGTGACATATTCGTCAGCTGATGTTTCAGAGTTAACTCAGATATAAAAATGCAAATATTTTGGGAGTGAATATTTAGTAGAGTGCAAATCAGTCCAAGGAATTATATCTGAAACGGGAAAGTTTGGAAAATTAATGAAATAAATATGAGAGTACGGAGTGCCATGCTCAGTTGATCAGAGGTCTGACTTACCTTGGGCTGCCGCTGCAGAGTCGCTTCTGGTCGTCAGGACTCAGCGAATTGCAGTTCACTGTGTAGGTGGCAACCCTCGCATATCTCTCACCTCACTGCAAAGTACACAGTTTGGTGCAGCTGGCTATTCGTGCGTATCACAGCTTAAGAGCGTCTGAAGTTGGTCTCGCACACACAACCCACAGTTCACTGACACCAACGAGCGCCTCTCCGCACCGCCCTGCACCTATCCGCACCGCCCTGCACCAATGAGCGCCTCTCCGCACCGCCCTGCACCAACGAGCGCCTCTCCGCACCGCCCTGTACCAACGAGCGCCTCTCCGCACCGCCCTGCACCAACGAGCGCCTCTCCGCACCGCCCAGCACCAACGAGCGAGTCTCCGCCGTCCCCCGCCCGCCCACCTGACCCGGCCTAGGTCACGTGACCTCTGCCCCGAGGCCAGGCTAGCACAGCGAGTACCCAGTCAGGTGCAGAACTTGGGGCGAAACAGGCAAGAGGAAGTGTTAGGAAATTGCCGGGAAGAGGATTTGAGGTTTCTATTCAAAATGTTTCGAGCATGTGCGAAAGTTAGGAAATTAATTAAATAATGATGTTATGCTGCTATAAAACTAATGCTGTTACATTTTCACAAACAACTAAGCTTATTGAGCCAATAGATGTGGGTAATAACATATCTCATCAGTAACGAACTCTGCGAATAGCAATCGATAACTTTTTTAAACTGAGTCGTTATAGTTTCATTCCTACAGTCATTATTTACCCCAAATAATCGCTTACTGCCACCGCCGCAGTGGCACTTTCTGTCACAGAACACACACACACACACACACACACACACACAAGTATCATCACCTTCGCAAGCAGAGTAGGCCTATCCGTTACTCCCGCGCGCCCCGCACACGGGCATTACTGAGCGAGCTGTGTATGTATGTATAGCCGAGGGTCATTACGACTCAGAGGGCGTCCTGTTGTTTACCCCAGTGGCGGTCAATACATCTCTCACGATTGGCGTCCGTGATCGTCTATCACAGCCTGACCGCACCAGCAGCCGAGACTGAGACAGATTACAGTACCTTACTACCACTGCTGCTGCACGCTCCGAGCGCTGTCAATCCTGCTGAAATGGCACACCAGGCTAGTTCCATGATAAGGCTGTTCCCGTGGCCGCCTTACCCTCTCTAGCTCCTCCATAGGCTCCATGAACGCTCTGTGTATATAGATCGATGGGCAGTTTTGGAGCACAGCTTGGAGGAGGTTAGAGGTGCGACAGCCCATGGATAGCCTTGCTTTCTAACTGATAAGGCTTAGTGGATGTCTGATACACCCTGGAGCGGCCCTGGTTTCTTATGACGCGTCCAATCCCACGCAAAACGTAGTGTTTGTATTATTTCATTTGGTGATATCGTCCCACCAAACAAGGCTCTATTATTTAGGGAAGGTAGATAGAACAGACTCGCTGGTGTCTGGGGTGGATTTGGTTTTGGCTCGTCTGTTCTTATGGTGCCTTTATATATGGTGCCATTATATAGGATGTCGTTTACAACCCTTCCTTGACACCTTATTCGATAAGCCTTCTTCTGTTCTAGCGATCTTTGTAGCATATATTGATTGGCTGTTATGAGCATCATTATGATTATGATTATGTCTTTTAGGTATATATTTAATGGCTTTGCTCAAGGTAATGCAGAAATGATGAAAAACAAAGATAAAAGATTAAGATAAATATTATTTAACTTGCAGATTATTAGAGTTGAAATAGCCATTTTTCACGATGATTATTGCGATGAAAGATTCTGAATTTTTCCGGAATGTTTTTTCAAGGGAATGTTTAATTTACATTATATTTGAGTTGAGTAGCAAGTTGTTGGGATTTCAATTGAAATTAAGTGTGTAGAAGTTAAAACCCAAGAGTCTATCGAGTATAATTTGAGTTGGTTTTGCATCTGCAAAAAATAAGGCTAGTGTTTTTCGGGTAGCCTCTAAGCGGATGTCGTCATCTCTCTTTATCGAAATGTGATGAAAGTAGACTTGTTTTACCAATTTGGCTATACATAGCCATCACTAGTACATTTGCTAGGTGAAGTTTTTTCTATTTCCAAATTTTATATGAGTATAGCCAATACTAAAACTGAGTTTTTCATGAAATTGAGCCTGTTTGTGAGAACAATGTAGATGTGTTCAGGAGCAATTACTTCATATTTTGCACCACAAGCGGCGTACATTGGACAACTTTCAGAGAAGTGAAACATTCCCTTTAAAATGTTTTAGTATGTGAGTTGTAGTATATGATATATTCCAAGAAATCAATTATTGATTTAGGCGATATTATCATTATTCAATAGTAATCAATAATTGATTACATGAAATAAGCTCATTACAATATTATGATACAAAATTTGCCGTTTCTAAAGAACATATGCGTCTAGAGTCCATTCGTTCAATTAAGCATACAGCCATACTAGTTACTCAATCTGACTGCGTCATGGATCACAGGTCTGCCTTCGCATGGTGCAATGATGCGCTAGAAACGATTCGCTGGTCATTGCTGGGCGAGTCCATTATGAGTCAAGAGGGGGTAGTCACTCCGTTGAACGATCAATATCGTGCCCGGGATATTGATGTTTTGGAATCTTTCGAAAAGTTTCAGTAGGTAGCATCACAACTAACCTACAGTTTTGGCCCAGATAAACGTAAAACCCATCATTTTTCTTCACTTTGAAAAATGTAGCGACAATTAACTGCACAAGTCAAGCGAGATATCATTCGAAAGACAATTCAACTGGCAAAACATCACCATCAGTTCTAGCCATCAGGAAGTCGCCACCTTCGGATCGACCCTACAGCAGATGCTCAAGGTGAGCCCGGCCCCGGGGCGATCCTGGATGCACGGCAGTCGGACGTGCTGCAAGTGGTCCACCGTGCGGCTGATCCGGTCGACGGTAACGCGCCCCATTTCGACTCTGATGGCGGTCTAAGCTCCCGAACTGTCGCTAGTTTGTCCCTGTAGACTCAGTTCTTGAGCTGTCCCCACAGCATGAAGTCTAGGGGCGACAGGTCGGGCGAGTGTGAGGCCCACGACACGGCCGTCTTGAAGCTGATGTGTCGCCCGGGGAAGTGCTGCTCCAGGTTATATTTGATTAATGATTATGATCATGCCCCCTAGTGGTTTTCCCTTGAAATAGGCCCTGGGTCTACGTTAAACTTCACGAGAAACTTTCTGCGGGTATCCGCGTAGGATCTGGTCAAAATGAAACTTTCAACGCAGAATATTCAACCCGGGTGGCCCAACCCGGGTGACCCGGGTGGGGACAGCTCAAGAACAGAGTCTATAGAGACAAACCAGTGACAGTTCGGGAGCTCAAGGCCACCATCAGAGTCGAGATGGGGCGCGTCACCGTCGACCAGATCAGCCGCACGGTGGACCACCTGCAACACGTCCGACTGCCGCGCATCCAGGACCGCCACGGGACTCACCTTGATAATCTGCAATAGGATCGCGATCCGAGGGTGTGAGCTCCCTGATGGCTACGACTGATGGTGATTGCTTTGCCATTGAATTGTCTTCCGAATGATATATCAGTCTTGACTGTGCAGTTAATACATTTTTCATAATTGAAGAAAATGTGGGTTACGTTTTATCTGGGCCTCCCTGTATGAATAATTATCTTGCTAATTAGGTATCACCAAACCGCAATTTTATAACATTCTATATTCTTACCAGCATATTTCAAATTCTGAGCGACACTTCAAGACAAAAATCGCAAGCGAAAGTTGTGTAGTTAAGGAATGGATAAGTATACTAAAACTTGCACATTAAAATATTGTAAAACATTTTAAAATATTTTACCAAATTTCACGCAATATAGTCCATCGTGAAAACGGCTAATATTGCAAAAGGCTTCTTAGAATATCAGATACAACACTCACCACCTGGCCGTATATGAAACACCGCCAAAGAACACTGACACAGATGAACAGTGAACACACACACACACACACATACACACACATGACACGCATACAGCCTGTATGCTTTTAATGTAAATGTGCTTATCTGTGGCAATGTTCTTCAGCGGTGTTTCACATGTGCCAAGTGGTACGTGTTGTATCTGATATTCGAAAAAGCCTTTTGTAATATTGTCAGCTCTGATAAAGCCGCAAGGTAAAATATTAGTTCTTTAATCCTTTGTCATTATTTTTTTTATTTTTCTGCATTTTCATGAGCAAAAACTATTTAAATATAATTTGTAAAGGCAGCGCTCTACGGTTCGATGTATGTACAGTCGGGATATTGTGAATCTTCCCTTTTTTAGTTTTTAAAACTCATCTAATTTCATTTATGTGTACATTAAGGACATATATAGGGAGCATGTGGCACCTACCTAGGTAGATACTAGTGATGTCATTGTCCAAAATCTTCTGACAATGGGAAGCATTTTTTTTATTTTCCTGTTCACATATAATGGGGAGAGCAGGAAATTGACCTGACCTTAGTTCACCGATGCGAACAAATCTGAGATAAATTAAATGTAAGTACTTATGATCTTATATGAAATCCTGCAAGTTTCAAATCTTTCGGACAATAACTGTGGCTCTGGCACGAGCACAAACATTTTTGAAGGCAAGATTACCTGACGTGACCTAGTGACCTGACTTGAGATTACCTGAAATCAATTTTTTGACAAAGTGTGGGCAATTGATGTTTAAACAGCAGAGAAAAGAAATCGGCGGCGCTGCGCGCCGCCGTTTTCCCGCTATTCCGGAAAAACCTCAGGGGGGTCAAAATGACCCCAACCAGAGTGAGGGTTTATCGGATGGGTAGATCTCGAGATCTCCGGGGGTTGAAAACGACCCCCTGTCACTAAGTATTTGTATTTGCATTTAGCGATAAATCCACTTCAGTGGCTTTTCATTATCGCACAATTATCGGTAGCCAGAAGCCTGCCACTAATAGTGTTAATATTCCACACCCTCAACTGCTCTTGGTCGCCAAAGCTCATATCTCGGTCGCCGAAGGTCACAATGTTCTAGGCGTCTCTGCTGACGATGCAGAGCAGTGACTTGGCACCGTTTTCCGCTGACACTGCCCATTTGTGCCGCCTTTCCGGCAGCGCTGGCGGTGGCCGACCTGGTCACCTGTCTGCTGGTCTTCTTCAGCGGCATCGCCAAGGGAGCGGCCGCTGCCAGCTTCTGGTGGCAGGTGTTCGAGGTTTACATCTACCTGGGCATCGGCTCCATCTCCACCACCGTCTCCATAACAACCATCGTCATGGTGACCGTGGAGCGTCTCATCCTCATCAGGTGAGTAGCACCGTCTCCATAGCAACCATCGTCATGGTGACCGTGGAGCGTCTCATCCTCATCAGGTGAGCAGCAGTGTTTTCAATGGATCGGGTGCACCCATGGGTGTCCACTCGATTCTTCCGATTGCCTGGACTGGGTACGCATTTTTTTACTTTTCATGGGTACTGGGTGGGCATGGGTATGACAATTTTTGAGTCATGTCGCTAGCCGCTATTTTTTACTTGACAACCAGACGTTCAACCAGGTAAATATGTTAATAAATTATATAGGACACTTAAACAATAAATTTCGACAATTATATGAGAACATTTTTTTTTTGTAATGCCTAGCACTGGTAAAGATTTAAAAATCACAAATCATGTCCGATCCGAAGTCTTATCCAGTATGACAGTGTTGACCGAAAAGTGTTTGATGAGTTAAAAACTAAAAGCCACAACAATATACAGGTGCGTGATATTTTTCTCGTTAATAGCATGCAAGTAAATATGTTAGGATAATGGTTGCAAATTTTGTGAAAATAATTATCTGCTTAGAATGGATGGGCCGGACCGGGCATGGACCTCAGTATTATTAATTTAAATGGGTCTGGTCTGGGTCTGGGCTTGGTGTTCATGGGCTTTGGCTGGGCTGGGCTTGGGGTTTAGTTTAGGCACCCATTGAAAACTATGGTGAGCAGCACCGTCTCGATAGCAACCATCGTCGTGGTGACCGTGAATGGTCTCATCCTCATTCCATAGTAGCCATCGTCCTTTATAGTAACCATCTATATGGTGACCGTGTAGCGTTTCGTCCACATCAGGTGAATAGCACTGCATTCACGTAACCATCGTCCTTTATAGTAACCATCGTCCTTTATAGTAACCATCGTTTATGGTGACCGTGGAGCGTTTCGTCCACATCAGGTGGACAGCACTGGCTTTCACCACTGTCTCCATAATTAGCAACCATCGTTGTGATAACTACTCGCACTGCCAAGGCCAATGCCTCTTTGCTCTTCACCTCTGGCGTCTCTGCAGCTGACTCTATTGTGGGGCTTCAATAGTTGTATACAGATCTTACCGACTACCGTTTGCAAACGCTTTGACTGGGGCGCTCAAGACAGAAGTAGGTACTTGATTGTTGTTGCCTGTTTGACTAGAAGTACGATCGAGCTAAATATAGCATTTGTCTGGTCAATGTGCTCGGATACTGTGAGCCAATCTATTGAACCAATCCTGTCTCCATTCTCGGCCACGAGTGATCAGCTCTCTTCTATTTGGCTATTCATCCAAGCCATTACAAAACAATGTAATTCATCTGGTTCCCACTAAGTTGAAGCCAACTTTTGAACTGTGACATGTATTACAGGACCCCACGATGTAATCGGCAATCGGCTTTGCCATTTCAGCTCTACTCCCAGACGCTACCGACGATAACAACTCGGCTTTGTTTGTTTAACCCGCGCACCACTGGGGAGGGGGGGGGGTGAACCACCCTCTGCGGCTTTATACGAATAATTAAAAAAAATGGCGTTGTAGCACCCACTAATTGGTCCAACTTATAATCGATCATTTCCACACAAATGTGTTAAAGTTTCAGTTACAGTCGGATCAGGTCAGGTCACCCAGTTAGATTAAGTATCCCTCTCCAAAACTGTTTGCGGTGGTGTCATGACTACAGTTTCTGAGGGAACGATATCAACTGTAAGGATTGCATGAAGCCATCAGTATCTACCAATGTTGATCTCGGGAATTTCGATATCAGTGACTGAGGTCGGGTCAATTTTCGTGCCTCCCATTATAAGTCAATGGTGATATTCAAATGCTCCTATTTCGTGATATCAGTCCCATTCCTGCTGGATTATGTTATCATAGGCTATTATTGATGATCCAAGTGCAGGTTTTGTTCAGTGACCCATATGGGGTCAATGCCATCTGAGGTCATCGGAAGTCACCAACACTTTTTCGTCAATAACTCACGACATAATAAAGATAGAAAAAGCAACTTACATCAATGTGTTTGTCTCGTCAAGACACGTCCTCTTATATGAAACGTAACCCACTTGGGTCACTACTTGACCTTAACCTGTGGTCGTTTTTTTAAGTTGACCTTACATGGTCAACATGAATATATTTCACAGAGCCTTGACGAGACAAACACGATGACGTCAACAGTATTTCGTTAGCTCAGTTAGGTAAAAAGTTATTGGCGAAATACATTTTTGCAAAAAAAACATAATTGATTTACTTTTATGACATATGGAGGTCATTAAAAAATGGAATCAGCTAACTTACACCAGAATCTCGTTATTTGGTTCGTTAGAAGCCTATCGGTGCATTTTTAGCGAAATGTATCAATGATCTCGTTTAGCGCAGTTTTTTTTTTAACTATTCAGTTTCATGATTGCGTCTAGGGATTTTATTATCTCTATACTTAGAGAAATATCTCAGTCATTTGGTAGCATGCTAAAGACTTACGCTGGATTTTTGGGGAAACAACAAAAAGTTTCAATAAACATAACGGATTTCAAAACAATAGCTGAAGAATTTCCCAAAAATGTGTGTGAAAAGCACGTGATGACTATGACGACCCATTCGGAAGCAATTTCTATGTAGGGGAAATTAGAGGATTCACAAAGTACGACTCTGAACCTACTTAATTCGGCCAATGCAGTCTCGTTCCACTGTCAGAAATGTTGTGTATGCCCAGAGGTCTCTGCTAAAAAGTGCAGTGCATTCAGAGATGCAATTTCCGAAATCCTCCATCCTCCCAGCGAAAACATTGTGGCCGAATAACCAGTGTTCGATTGAAATAGAAAACGTGACATGTCCACCCGTATTGAGTTTCTTTTATGTCAGAAGTTGTCCAGCTCCGCTTTCCACTTCGTCAGTCTCAACCGTGAGAAGTCCGACAAACTCAAGTTCAGTTACTCAAGTCAACTCAAGTTCAGTTTCAACTCAAGTTCAGTTTCAGTTACTATGTTACCTAATGTTATCTATGGAAATACCTAAACATGCTTGATGAGGTGTGCATGAAAGATATACAAATTATACTCAAGCAGACGATGGTTCCTACCGGTTCCTTCAGGTTAACAGTCTGATGTGAACTTTGTGAATCTTTATGATGTCGTGAAACGTTAAAACAATAAGTAACGTTTAAATAGACATGGCCGTCAGCTTCATCCGACAAATCGCGCCCCGTGCTTCTCGTCTCCCCTAAACTTTACACGCTTGTTGTCAATATTTAGACTGTGAGCGATTCTGGTGTCTGGTGCTGGGTTTGTTTGCTGTTCCATTGTTACGTATGCAGTTTACAATAGAGATAAATTTGTCGTTTCCTGCCGAAGGAATTCATAAGAAGCACTCGAGTAGCTCTTCATTGCGTGATGTAGAAGTCGTGGACCGAACTGGACTAATCTCTGGACACTAGTCGGCTTTTCTCACTCGAATGAGTAGGTCTGTGAGCCATGGAGACCATTTTCTCCGCAGCAAACACGATAGGCGCTGAGTGGATTGTCTATATAGCTGAATCTCAGAAGGGCGTGGGAACACACACAGCTGAGATGCTAGCCGGGCGGACCCTGCTTGTAAAGCCGTCAACCGACCCTAACGGCAGTCTGGGCATACCTGTTATAACCCACTCTTGGCCAAAGTGCAGCAATATTTCAACTGCTATCCCAATAGCTGCCACAAGAAAACTGAACGCAGTTCTGGAGCCAGGTTTACTCCGTGTACATTGAGTTAAATTCACTTATGACATTGACTTAACCCTCGCCAGTGTAGTGTAGGGGGATGCCACCCCCTCGTTTTTTTCGGAATTACTCGCGTAGTTATCAACCAGTCGTGATGAAACTTTTAGTACCCTACTTTTTAACATATTAGCAGATATTCTGAAAATTTATATAATGTGACCGTAACTATCTCCCTTGTACCTTACCTTCCGATTTATCCGACTTGCATCGATCCCAAGGGGTGCTATGTGTAGTTGTTCATAGACTGGCTTATCGAATCATGTCATTTAGTGTACAGCTGAAGTTTGCGCATCATTGACTCACGTGCTTTTGTGAAAATGCTTAAAACATATTAGTTTGTGGCAGGAGTCCACAAATTGGAGAGTTTGTAGATTGCAGGTCACGTGACCTGAGTTCTTGGACTCAACATCACGTTACTAAGCCAAACTTGAATTAAAATTGCCAGACTTGGCATTTATCGATCTCGTGCTGCAGCTGCACACTAAATCGCTTTGTGGACTCGCGCTCCAAATTCACAGTTTGAGACCTCGACTTCGTCTCGGCCACAAGCTGTGAATTCTGTCGCGCTCATCCACAAAGCTATATCAGATAAGATAATCCAAGTGCATTATTCAGATTGTTTCTTTATCATCTATTATATGTGGGTGACCGCCTTACCCTGCAAGTATAGTCTGTCTTACACTATAGAGTAGGTGAGACGTTTTCATCTCTTTAAAACTCGCACAGTGGTAGTAAACGGAGAAAAGTCATACACACAAGGCCAATACATTAGACTGATGGGGTAACTATTTGGATCTCTGAAGCATTCAGCATGGTCCTTAGGATAAGGTGGCCGCTCTGAGCCAAAGTGTGCTGAACTGTTGGCTGTTGTGTTATGCCGTTTTGCGTTGCAACGTCTTTGTAGATGTTTATCGGGATTCTGCGTCCTAATTGGACCCAGAAACTTGCCTTTAAATTGATGAACAGTTTGAGTTCTTCCGCCTCCAAACTCGACGAACACCCATCACAATTCTGGCTGAGTGAGCGAATCTTCCTCCTCACTTTGTTGTCGGGAACAGTGGTTTTATGCAAGGGAGAAACCTTTTTTTCTTGTGATCTCAACATTTTTCATTAGCTAAGCAGCTACAAAGGGTGTCCACTGAGATAAAAGTCGTGAATTATGTAAAACTAAGATGAAACGCCTTGTATGAAATCGCACGTCTTGAAGGTAAATATGACCGTTTGAACGATGACAGTTATGTGACAGTTATCAAACATTGGTCTATATTTGCGGACGGCATTAGCAAATACTTATAACGCAAATTCCAATGACTAACTTATTTTAAGTATATTCTACATTATCCACAAACGTCACCGACGAGACATTAAGTTTCCGCTCTGTTTCCGGCCAGTAAGCCATCGGATAAGATGTTACGGTAACGTGTCCGCCCCTGTAGCTTAGTAGGAGAGTGCTGGACTTCTGACTAATCCCGGTAGTGGCAGCCCTTGTTCGAGTCGTTTTGGCGCTCGCTATTTGCTCCTGACTGGGATGGCCTGCGGCCGGTGGCAGTGGTCGTAAAAGGTCAGGTGGCGTCAGTGAGCGGGGCGGATCGTGTCCAGGTATGTCGGGCACGTGCAACTTTCGTCTCTTAATTATGCCGGCCAACAGGAATTGCGTGATTGGGTGGCGAGGTCAGGATCTGCACAACTAGCTCGGATTAGCGTGGGTCAGACTCAGGACCTTGGAAATCCATCCATACACAAAATTCCGACCTAATGAATTAAAAAAATATTTAGAAGCGACCTGTGAACAACAGATATGATAAGACTATGGTTAATTTGATTTGCAATGACAAACTTGAGTATTTTATCTAAAGCTGAATAACATTTATTATATAGCCCTCGTAACCACCTGGCTCTTCCACAGATGCCACTCGTCTGCACTATATCCGTTTGGTGACTGAAATACATTCGATCAGCGAACGAGCAAAATCCCAGAAAACAAGGCGTAGCCCGATGTATTTCACAACGCATTGCTTTTGGCTCTCGATTTGAAGTAACATATTTGCGGAATAACCTTTGCAAAACTTAATTCAGCTTATTTTCGAACAATGTTAGCAAAAAAGGTTTCTATTGGGATAACCGATTCAAGGAAACACATGATTGTATTCATAAAACAAACAATGCACGAAATTGAACCTGTTGTCAACATGTTGAAAAATAAAAGCATAAAAAGGAAATCCAATTTAACCCGAGGCATGTTCCGCTGAAGATATAAGGCACTGCCGAGTTTACGTATAAACTTGTCTCAGGACAGACATAGGCTGTTGAAGCTGGGAGCATGTTTTGCAGTAAGGCAGAACTCAGTATAGTGACACCATAATCCATCTCCTATGATGAGGGTCGGATCCTACAGTATACCATACATCATCACACGTAGTCGACACAACCACACCGTGCCGCCGCCAAACCAGGCAGCACGGGATGCGGGCCGAATGCTCCACTGATGCGGGCGGGGGCGGGGGCGGCAGTGGTGCAGGCCGCCGGAGCGGGATAACCTCATACATTCATGGAATGGCGCCATTCAGTTCCGCTGAAGCGACATATGTGGCGCGGTGCGGGAATAGCTGCGAAATGTAAGGTTGAATGAAATATGATGATGAGTGGTAGACACGTCGTTTCCGTGAAAAGTATATGTAAGCTTAATATAACGTTCTGGATTAATGTTAATGCTTAACCCTATTCCCTGCGGGTGGCCAGAATTACGTTAGCCTGTGGGAAGTAGATTCAGCCCCCCCACCCCCCACCCGAAAGATCTCGGGAACTACTAGACCGATTTCAATCGGAATGAACAACCATCGATTTTTCATGACAAGGATCTTTTTTTAAAGATTCCCGATTTTGTTTTCAAAAATAGGGCAGGGGGCAAAAAAAATATGTGGGCGTTTTTGAAAGGTCATTGCCGGGCCATGCTGATTTTCACCGATTTCCATGCCCAAAACTTTTTGAACTTCCAATGCAATGATCTTGAATATGTGTATAAGAGACAAGTACCAAAATGAAAAGTCATATGCGTATTCAGGGATAAAAAAGGTGGATTTTTTCTAACAAATATGTGCTTTGGTGATTTTTTGAACGATAGAAACATTACATGAGGGTTTTTATGCTCTGATTTGTTAAATGTAATATGTTGCACATTGGCGGATCCAGGTTAAACAACGTGGGGGCACCATAAGCAGAACGCATTTTACCAACATACTAATTTGAAGTTGGACCTAATTTGACGAAGGATATTGCCTCCTATTTTGTGTAACTGAGTGTTCCTCTGCCCCAAAATGTGTATAAACCAAGTATGTATGATGTATATAGCATCGGCATAGTTTCTGAGGCATTTATTGCACCGCAAACTACGAAGGAAGTATGCGCCGCACAACCGCGTTCGTAACGACCTTCCAAAAAACATGAGCCTGGATCCGCCTCTGCTGAACCAATGATTTCCCAATTTTGACACAACATGCGTTATTCAGATCTAGGAAAATTCAAACAGTTTCAAGACGCTAAGTCCAACGGTTTGGAAGCGGCAGGCGAAAAACTATCGGAGGGGGGGGGGCAGAATCTGCCCTCCGCAGGGAATAGGGTTAAAGATATGTGATAATAACCGTGTCATTGAAGGTGACTTAAGTTCAGTGTTTCTCAGTTACAAGGGTATGGTTAACTTACCTCTTTTGGTGACCAGAATTAGTCGTTACCCCCTCCCTTATTGCGCAGACAGCAATTATCGGCCTAGAGCTATGCGGTACAGCATAACTTCAGGCGTTTTCTACTAGCGCCATCTAGGGACGATAATGTAGGTACACATTGGCATGTCATGCGTGCTGTTCTCCTTAGTCTAACGCATTGAATACCAACGTATAACAACATATGAACGGAAGCACATGACTGATCATCACTAAGCTTTAAATGGTTTTGGTGCTCTTTGCGACAATGTGGTGACGGTGACACAGAAACTGGTATGGATGTGTGTGCGTTGTGTGTGATCAACACAGATATGATTATCACTTAGATGTTCAATGGCCATTATCCATCCGGAAAACTGGTCTAGTGTAAGTGGGATAATGTGACCCGATTCGCGCGTTTGAGCTGTCATCGCATACACATAGAACATCGAATTACACATAGAAAAGCAGTATTAAATGTCCTGGAAATTCGTAGTAGGAGGTACCATGAATAAGACAACTTAATAATGCAAGGGCTTACAATTAGGATTTGCTTAAAGGTAACACCTTTAACACTGTTTTTTAGTTGAGATAGCCAAGTTGTGACGCATACTCAAAAATGACTTGTGACGCTGTCACATCTTCAAAGAAATCTCCGAATTATTTAATATTCCAGGTCCCTATAAATGTTCGGGGACGGGAATACTCGGTAACTCCAATCGCTGATTGGCTGATTTTGGCTGATTTGACGCATGATTATGACGTAGAGGGAAAAGTGTGTTTTTGATAAAGTGTGACTTTGGGAAAAGTGTTTGATAGAAACATATAGTGCTAGACTGGACAAGAACATATATTTTGTCCGTACCTCATTCCCTGGATTGCAAGAATAAACTTTATGAGGATTTCTCGTGATTTTGACGCTTAAACCGTATATAAAACGTTATTCTCAGCAACATTCTCAGCGAAATTATCCAGACGTACCTAGTCTTACAGATGGCGCCGAAATCCGTACTTTCATCTTGCTTCTTCCTGCGGCAGGTGTGGGTTTTCAGGAATAACTCCCGTTTCATTGCACTATTATGCAAAGAAATACACTGCTAATTTTTCGTAAATGAATACATGGTATAGGCTAAGTTGAAATATTTAACATAACTAAACATAACTTTCAACGTCCATAGATGAACCCCGGAGACTCTCCTGGATAAACCACAAATACGGCCAAAAGAATAAGCACGTGATTTTGACTTAAAATTAATCTCCGTGGTTCTAAGGCGTGCATTCCCCCTATCTTCAACAGGTTCTTGGCAAGCACTGGTCTGTATGCGCCACGATCTCCCAAATCGATGACGTTTTGAGGACGCCTTCTTAGCCAAGCTGATTTTGCTATTTAGATGAAAAAAGCGGATGAATTTGAACCAAATATCTAACATTTATTTGCTTTTTCCGCGTAAATATATATTTTTATGACTTACTAGTAACATGATAACTAATTTCTAGCTTCTCTTCATCATTTCTGAGCCTTTTCTTTTTTCAAGGTGAACTGTTTCCTTTAGAAACCTTGTGGAATTTCGGAATACGGCTTACCTGGCTTGGCTTCAGAAATATTATTCTGGTTTTGCCAACAGTTAAGTACGTACTTAGCCACGAACTTTTTTCGGGAATAAAAAATGCATTAAAAAATGTCCCCTTCAATAGATAAGTCATAAAACATCAACCGAAAGTTGTGTTCACATTCATCTTCAGTTAAAAGGAGTGTGCCTACTCAAATTGATCATGTGGAGTTGTTGACACTTGTCTGTAGAACATATGTTTCTGAATTTAGCCATGTACTTCATTTCCCCAGATTCACTATAGCTGCTGAGATATTCCAAATTCGCCAAGATCATTCCGGCGGAACAAAATTATCAATATTCGCCAGAGAGCTTTCGCTACTAGAAGCATTGCTATTCAATTTCAACGCTAGCATAAATTGTTAGTGCTGGCCAATATAAAACAACTCGTGAGCACTGATAACAGCTGCCGAACAGAGCCTCTATAAATATAAACAAACCCATGCACTGTTCGTATGGGTTTGTTTATTGTCTTTGGTGCGTCATTGTAGGTAACATCTTCGTTACTCTGTTTATAGTTGCAATCGCTTATAAGTTTTGAAACAAAACAAATGCAAAACAGATTATAGGTACAAATTCAACTAAATGGGCTCCAGACGTGAATTTTATCGTAACCCTTACCGTAATAACAATATATTTGACATTTCAAAAGAGTAGGCAGTAGGCACACTCCCTTTAACAGGCTTTTGTTCTTCACAAATGTTCAATTAATACAACAATACAATAATTCATTAAGGAAGTATTTTTTGTCTACCTATTTTGCAGGATATTTGTGGTAAAACTACATTCTTATCTTGTATTTTCGCCTTTGTGGTATTTCACCTAAGTCTTTGGTATTTCTTCCGAATCTGCAGTAACTAACTAAAAGCAGCGTTTTTTGCTCAGTAGAGATATTTCATCCAAAGATCTTAGAAATATGCTTTATATAATTATCTCGTTTTATCTACGAGATGTTCTGAGGGGGTCGGGGAAGGCAGCCTTCCCCAATAGGGACGTAGCGCAGCGAGTATTTGCGAGCGAAGCGTTCTAAACGTAGGTTCCTGCGAGCGTAATTGCTGTAAAGATTAGGCCAGGTTCGATTATGTTTATAGTGCAATAATTGTTTCCTGCCACACCCTGCTCCATGGGTATCGTCTGCAACGCTGGTTTTACTAAAGGTATAGGTACTTGTAATTTTACCACAGAAGAACTAATACTTACTCATATCTACTATTTATTTGATGCTGGGGGATCCAACTGCGCGCAAATCGGCTCGTAGCCACGATGGTGCGTAAGTTGGCTCGGAACGCAATTTGGAGGGATCCACCTGCGCGGAGAGCTAGTTGGTGCGTAAGTCGGCTCTTAATGGGCGACTTGCGCGCTAACTTTACGATTTATTTTACCCTGGCGTATCAGCGCGTGCCGTTTCTTCATCCTTTTATAATCACAATATTTAAAAGAATATCCAATGTGGAATACGGCATATTGCAGATGATATTTGGCTAATTGACATAAAAAAAAACGTCTAGAATGATACCATTCCACATTCAGTTAAAAAGGTAGCCTATCATGAAACAACATCTTTATCCATTCAGACCAAATTTTACACATCGGTTCGTCTCCTCAAGACGCTTCGAAACATACATGGTACCTGGAAAGTCAATTTTAAAATTTGACTCAGGCAGTCACGTGGTGACCCAAGTAGTCATTGTATATTTCTATTCGTAATGACGAGCCAAGCAAATGATACCATTTGTGAGTCTCTATCGTTATTATATCGAGCTTATTGACAACATAACTACGGGTGTTGCAGGTAAATTGGGACAAAATTAATTTTTAAAATACGGATTTGTTAAACGAAGGAATGGGTGAAATTGACATGATACTATTCAACAATGCTCTTCGCGTAGTTATCAAAACAAGTCGAAACCACGTAGTGCAGTTCAGAGGAACGCACAGACACTATTGTTCAATTAGTTCGCGCCGGTTAGAGCGCGAAGAACATAATTACATGTTACAGGAAAACCCCATATCCACCATTTATCGAACTGATGCGATTATTGGGGCTGGAGAAGATGTTGCCCGATGTCCTCATGCACGTCATGTAGTGACCGCAAACGGAACCCGACGTTCCTGGCCGGCCTGAGAAGGTCAGTGCATGTCAAACCGAGAACCCCCATGAAAAAGCTTTTTGGTGGTCAAGGGATAAAAGCTGTCACGTGACCGTCAGGTGAGCAAGAGCACCAATAGAAGACCCATCGGGGAGGACCTCGGCATGCAGTCTTCCAGCAGGAAGCAGCAGAACCTTGTGAGGAAGTGAGACCGGAGTGAGGAAAGAAAATTCGAAGACAGTACGCCGAAAGTTCTGAACCATCTCAAACACCACAAGGTGACGTTAGGGTGTTAGTCGCCGAAAAGAAGTTCGCGGTAGAAGAGGTGGCCAACCACCGAAACTCCTGTGTAATCGCCTCCAGCCCCGGTGGTGTGCCTCTGGGGATGAGGAGCAAGCACCCTGCCCGGTGATGGTGTTTGGAGCCGTTCACAGCGATGGTCGTGTGATGCACCCTCACTTTATACCCCAACCGGGGTGACTGAGGTCAGCAGTCGGCACTGCAGATTAACCTGGTCATCTTGGAAGGAGGCCATATCCCTTGATGATGACACACTATGACCTGAACAAAAGTCATGTTAGAGTAGGACTCCGCGCCAGCTCATGCGTCACATAGTGCAGGATGTTCCTGAGCGGAGGATCCCTCTGTACGTCCCGAATAATATTTGCCTCCAACTCCCACATCTCAATCGTGCGACTTCTGGATGTGGGCGTGATGAGAGAGATCCAACCACCACGCTCATGCCAGCGTTTCGGACCTGAATTAAATCCATCAAGCAGGAAGCGAGCAGCAAAGACCCGGGAGAGGCCCAGTGCGCGTGCTCCGCTTTCTGGGGCTGCATGGAGAGGGTGCGGGACGCCAACGGCGGTTACATCGAGTAGGAACATATAGCATGTATGTCGTAATATGTGTTCAAAGTTTGAAATTCCAGTCTCTCCATTCACCCGCGTTATATCACTTTGAGTAGAGGCTTTTGAAATTCCCAATTTACCTGCAACACCCTGTACGTGTGACCTCGGATGACCTTGTAATATGTCACATACCTAACAGTTGCATCCACATAGCTAACGAAACTCTTCTTCGGGGCCGCTCGTGGGACTGCCATATTGTATTTCCCGTGCCGTGTGCGTGTGCGTAGTTGCGTGTTGCGTGTGCGTGTGCGTGGGGTGTGCGTGTGGCGTGTGCGTGTGCATGTAGTGCAGCGTGCGTGCTCGTGTGTGTGCCGCGTGGCGTGTATGTGTGTGTGTGTGTGGTGTGTTTGATGTGTGTGTCGCCGACCCACGCAACTCTCCCGTCGCGTCACTTGTCGCCTGCCCATGAGCCTTTGGTGTTGTCTTAGATGGCCCGATTTCGCCTCTGCGTGCCCCTCAATAACCATTAGCCGCTTCGCCGCGAAGGTCTCATTGCTCGGTTGTGTGAGGCAGTCGGTGATCCGAGACACGCAGACGGCCTGTCTTCGAACACTCGGATAAGTTAGGGTGACATTGGCCGCTTGGCCAGCTCGAACTGCTCGGATTTCGTAGACCAGCGTGATACAGTCGACACTCAGATGCTCTCACTTGTACGACTGAGGCGGGAGAGATCATGGTTACGCAGTGCTGATAGATGATTACCTCTGAATCTGCCCCTCCCTCTTCTTCCCGATTAATCGATGTTCCACGAGCCCCAACTATTAATAAGGCGAAAATGCATTGGACACCGATGGATTTTCGCCTTACGAAGCGAACTACTACCGAGCAGCTGGCTGTCCTACGTTTAAACGTGCCGTAAATCAGGGCATTTCATGCGGCTTACGCGCTGGCTTACGTACTAATAAACACCGGATCAGCCCCTCTTTCTTTTGGATCCCTCCGACTTTCTTCCGCACCAACTTACGCACCCAGGAAGCGCGGGCGTAAGGCAAGCGCGTAAGAAAGTTACGCGCCTTTGGATCCCCCCAGCCAGTAGGCGCGAGTAGCAGCTACAGCCTGCGTCGTTGCCGACGTCGGGCCCAGCTTGAAGACACGTCTGCGTCGTTGCCGACGCCGGCTCGGTATTGGTCCCGGGACGAGATCGACGAACCGACGCGACCCTTTGTGCCCGTAAATGGCAGCCATTAACGGGCTTTTGACCCAGCGTTCATTGNCCTGGCGCTGTGGGACCGATCGACTGCTCATGAGTGTCCCGCAGGCAGGCACACTCGGCAGGGTCGCATTGGTTTGACGAATGGGGGACACTGTCAGTGACGCTATTCACACGTCAGGCGGTGTGATGACGTCATGCATAGGATGGGGTGATGACGTCATGCGTTGGCCGAGGCGATGACGTCACATATTGGGTGGGCTGATGACGTCATATGTAGGATTTGAGTGGTGACGTCACATGTTATTAACTGAGTGGTGACGTCATGTATCGGGTTGAGGTTGGTGTCGTCTCGCCTTAAGGTGGTGACGTCACACCAAACGGGTTGATGATGTCCTACTGAGCTGGGGAGTGGCGTCACATATCAGATGAGGTGATGACGTCATACATGGGACGACGTTACAAATATTATAATAATCGTCACCTTTGCTGTTCAAAACGTTTAACTGTGGGCGTGCAATCGCACCTCATTTGTGGCATCATATAACAAACTTGTTCGATATTTTTAAGCAACTAAACCTGTTCTTGGGGGAATTTTTTATAAACAATTAGGTAATATCTGAAAGATTTAAGGACCTTACTGAAATAGGTCATATTTCAGTGAGCGGTATGCATATTTTAATTGGTTCGGTTGTAGGTATGAAGGTAACCCTTCGTAAGAGGTCCAGGGTCTGCTTTCGGATAGCTCATTCTCATAAGCCTTCGAGAGCACATTCTCATAAGCCTTCGCGGAATACCTATTGCGTTATGTTCTTAAGAGCACGAATTCAAAGTACCCGATGAATCGCTGCAGATTTTCGTCTCTAATGTGTTTTCCGTCTAATGACAAGCCAAGCCGACAGACATGTTGGCTCTAGAAACTGGTCTTAGTCCTATAAACTAGTCACGAATGCAGATCAACAAGTGGAAAACTAGGCTAAGCTGGTGGTATATGAGCTGATAGTGCCGGTTAACGGCGGTTCTTGCTCGGAGTCGGGGCTAAAAATGGATTGTGTCTGGTCGTCCGAAAAGGGCAGGCCTTTACTGAATACTGTTTGGTATGGCTTGCACATATGTTGGTAAATTGATAACAATGGTTTCGGTCCTTTTTCGGACATGATTCAGCTTTTCATGTCACACCAAGAATGGTGATGTTTTTACCGCACGGAATCGAAATGGTTTACTGTCAAGCAGACATGTGCCTGGATCCCGGGGTGCAGCTGAGATCTGGATCTCTGTGTCCTATGTCCGTGGATCCACATGGGGCACCAGCTCCAGGTACACAATAAGCTGAGGGATCCAAAAAGATCCTTATAGATCCGGATACATTGTATGCCGTGGGATCTTACGCCTAGGGATCCAGGAGGATTCCAAATTTTCATGCATTTTTGCCGAGGAATCCACTGTGATCCCAGATCCAACTACGGGATCCAGGCACAAGTCTGGAAAATATATATAAATTCCTTTACTTATAAGGTTTACCCACGATAGAGAAACGACCGCCGGGGTAACGTCAGAAAATCGGGCATATTTTGCAATATGGTAGGTCCAGACATGTTATACCTGGGGCTGCGAATCCAGCTGAGATCCGTATCTTTGTGTCCCGTGACCCACATGGTACACAATGTCCAGGTACGTAATAAGCCGAGGGATCCACCCAGATCCCAGATCCTGTCTCCCGATATATGTTATGCCGTGGTAACTGGTACCTACAATTTCCGCCGAGGAATCCAGTAGGATCCCAGATCTTAACCCTATTACTGTCGGGGGGGGGGGGGCGAATCGGCCCCCCTTGAGGTTTTTCGCGTACAGGTCATTCATAACTCAACGCCAGAATCTCAAACTTGCTGGGCTTTCCCTAACATTTCATTGCGCATCGAATGGTTGTACGTTTTTCCCAAATTTGAGATTATTAGGAGGGGGTCCAGGACAGTTTTGGCCGTGGGCGTGTTCGCCGTTTTGACACCAAAAATCTTTGCATGGTTAAGCACTCGTGGAGAGGTTGTGTGTTGAAGAGAAGTGTTTAGCAAAAACAGACATCGGTAGAGAATTGATTTGCTTTTTCAATGGCTGTCTCGAAATTTCTCAAAATTTTTGAATTTTTGAAATCCAAACTTTTTGAAAAAAAACTTAATTTGTTTCATCACAATTGATGCAAGTTTTTTGTGTTTTGACGACGTTTTCAAAAAAACCGGATTGTATGTGAGAGAAACACGATAAATAATTGGTGTTGAAGTTTCAGGTGATAATCGTAAATATTTGAGGACCTGATGTCCGATCAGAATGGCTAAGCCTATACACAATATAAGTATGGTGAAAAAATGAAAACGAGTGTTTTATACATTGCATCAATCAATATTCTCGAGTATCATGTCATCTTAGGCCCTTCTTGATTGAAAAGGATGAATTTTTTAGGAAGTGACCTTTTGATAAGGCTCATCAAGGTCACAACCACCTTTTTATCAATAACTCGTGACAAAGAACATTCATAAGAGACGTCGCAAATGTTCTCAAAAGTGTCTCGTCAATACGCGTCCTTTTGATATGCATTTTTGACCGACTTACGCACCTTGACCTTGACCTTGACCTTGACCCGGGGTCAAATTTTCTATAGTGACAAAATTGATATTGATTGGAACCGCAATGACGAGAGAAACACGATGCTACCAAAAAAAGTGCCTGATTATATATTAGATAAAAGTATAAACGAACAAACATTTGCTGCGAAAAACATGTTTTTTTACATTTGATTGAACCTCTACAGGTCCAAACCATTGACCTGAGGTCATTTCTGATGTCTTACGGGTGAAAGACAATTAAAACCGCTTTACAGTCGATTTTTTTCGGATTCCCTCCTAGCGCATTAATTTCCGAGATAATGCCAAGGTTTCCGAAAATATCATGTTTGACAAAAAAACTTTTGATGACGTCAGTTTGACTTGAAGATAATGACCCAAGGTCACCAAAAAGTTGACAAATAGAGTCATAGGTACCTTAGCCACACCAAGTTTCATGTTTTTAGCTCTTATGGCACCAAGATCTAAAGGGGGGCCGAATTAAGCCCCCCCGACAGAATTCGTATACTTCATCCCTCAGGAATAGGGTTAACATGCATTTTACGCTGAGGGATCCACTGGGATGCAAGATCCAACTTCGGATTCAGGCACAAGTCTTGCTGTTAAAGGGAATAGTTACTTTGAAAAAAAACGAGAAAAAGCTCAGAAGTGATGAGGAGTATATTTTATTTTATATATTTATATTTGTAGCTGTACCTACTGTCTTAATTCCGTGCCTTTTTGATTCACCTGCTAAGTGGGTGACCCTGTGGTGGATCGCTTGAATAAAAAAAAAAAATCATGTTACTAATAATTTTCAAAAGAAACCTAAATTTACGCGGGAAACCAAGCCAAATTTAGGACTGAATATTAAATAATAAGAGGTTTCTCTGGAAAATGTGAAGCGTCACAAGTCAGTTTCGAGGCATGCGCCACAACTTGGCTATCTCAACTCAAAACCCTATGTTAAAGGTGAACTATTCCCTTTAAGTGTCAAGTATGAAAGGAAATGTGAACGGTGCAGCTTGGGTAGAGCTTCCGTTTCAGATTGCCCCACAACTTTGTATTTCTCATAACTATAGTTTCGTGTTTGATCCCTGCATCTTTCACTAGGTTTAAATGCATTTTTGTTTTAAAGGCGATTTGCCGGCCATGAATTCGCCATATGTTGAGAGAAGGGTATTTTCAGTCATGAAACCAATATTTTGGCCCACCAACTTTTTGACAGCCTTCCACTCATGGGCTGCAGAGTAGTTACACATGTGTGGATTTTTGTTGTTCAAAGTTCCCCCGGCCATGGCCCGAGTACCAGTTACGTAGCCATAATTTGTATAGGGGGGGGGAGGTGGTAAGGCCACGTCAGTAGGATAATTTAATTTCGCTTCTCAGCCAACTGTTGTTGACCGGGCATGGGGGATAGGGTCGGGTCGTCACTCTTCAGTAGAATCCCATTTTCTCTATTGTAAATTTGGTTTAGGTACCCATGGGGGTGGGGGGGGGGGGCGCATGGTCTTCGTACCCCTCCCCTCGTTGACCTAGAACTCCCCCTATGTTGATATTGAAAACAATTTGATAAGGCGACCTTATCAGAGAACTAAGTTTAAGATTGAGATAGTGGTAAGCAATCAAGGTTACTAGAATAACATGGTAAGCATCGTGGTATCCTGCCTGTGCGGGCTGTGGGATATGACGTGTAATGTTCTCCAAGCATTGCTCTTCCAAGATGGCAAAATGATACTTTATAAAAAACATATCATTGTGAATTGTGATGCTAAGTGACGTTATTTGATAACGTAAACGCAATATTTGTATAATGAATGACGTTAATGCACTGGTTCCCAAACGGTGGGTCATGACCCCATTTGGGGTAACAGAGCCATTCTGCGGGGGTAACGAAGGCCTGTGAAGTTGAACCATAAATGCTACGCTAAGACAGCTTTGATGCAGCCACGGCTAACGATATATCTTTTCGGGGCGCCTTTGCAGCAACGAGGCCCAGAATGGCAAAATTAGTGAAGAAAATGGAATAAATACATGTGTGCTCTCAGGTGTTTGTTGTTGTATGCGAGTTTGCGACGCTCCAATGGAAGTGTGTAAACAGGTGCAACCAAAAGATTGGAAAACAACACTATTTTGATAAAATCATGTATAAATTTTGAAGGGTGGGGTAATGGCCTCCTCTGACTGCTGAAAAGGGGTAATTGTGTCGGGAGGGCTGGGAACCACTGCGTTAATGGCTTTAGGAAACGTCACTTGCATGAAAATGAGGTATTCGGGTATACATGTGGGACTGGGGAATCTCAAGTGCGGGGGATAATAAGAATTGCCAACTGAGGGATATGTAATGTGGTCTGCAGAGCCGTCGGCGGCAGCAATGTGAGTACAAGACGATACAAACACGTTGAGTAAATGATAGGACGAAAATATTGAGTTAAGGAAACTGATGATTTATAACGGCGTATTCACTCGACACAAGATGGCAAAGTAATTTGGAATATGACAGCACGGTGCGCGCACATAAACAAAATCAGAAAGAAGGCGATCAAGACAAGATAAATACGAAATGACTCTTACTCACTAAATCACTGCTGGAATCTGTGATTGGGAATTGGGATAAAGGGCATGTGATTTGATGTACAAATTTGAAGCATTTTATTTCACCCAATTTTGTTAACAGTTAGTCGCGTCGAGTAGGCTTTTTTGCTGTGGTAATATATGCACTTCTGTATTTTAAAGATAATAATAAAAGGGGTAGACAAAAATGTGTGGATTATCCACCTATGCAGTTGCATATCTCTATAAGGCTTATGTTCCGATTAAATATAGAAAGGGAATGGATACCTTCGATGCTGCCACGGGCAGAAGGTAGCTACTGGTGTAACACGTGTGTCGTTTTCTAATTCTTTCTCAATTCAACATGACACACCATGCATTGACACCTAGCATATTGGTGACGATTGCCCCTGTCATTTAACAGTTTCACGCATTTAATCTTCCAACTAATCGAATATCCTTTTGAATCATTCAGCCTCACCTGTAGCGTCCGTCCTTGCAATAGTCTGCTGCCGATGCCGCACCTGCCGCGCCATTCAGCTGTCCTTTGTAGTTTGTACAGCTCAGCATTTCATGTGCAGCCGCGGCTTTATGGCTTTCTGCCACTGCCACGGCCTCAGCTGACGAAGGTAATGATGTGCGTGGCCGCGCCGCTTCGATCGCTTTGGACCGGTGACGTCATCATCGTTATTGATGGCTGGAGGTGGGCGGGGTCGTATGTGAGAGGCAGGTACATACATGTGAGAGATACCTATGTCAGTACACTTAGGTCGCGGCGGGCTCTGTAGGTATGCTCGCATATGATCAGGCAGAAAGGTGCTGCGCTTTGTTACTGACATGCTCTAGTGAAGATGTGCGAGCACCCATGATCCCATAGACGACGACATTGACACTTGACAGTCCTACATAAAACCATTGCCACGTTTTGATGTGCAAATTAATTAATTGTATCATTGTATGCTAAAAAGGTATACCTATGTTAGCTGTCCGTGTCTATTGCACTGCACAATAGGTAGGGGAAATGTTCCTATTAGCGACCGACCCCCTTAGGTTGAAGCGCGCTGGTGCTTATGCTGTCATTGTCACGACTTTGGAAACTTGCTTTACGGGAAGAGTGAACATTTGTCTAACCATATATGGTCTTACTTTATTCACACATGCATGTATATAATTCGCAAAATTGTGTTATCTTGCAAAGCCCTGCAAAAACGCAAATAGGGAACTTGTTCCCAATTTGCGACCGGGATGATAAATCATCCCAACTTTAGAACTATGCATGTATTTTGCTTTATAAGGTTCAATTTCACTCCTATTTGGGGCAGAGTCAAAATAAAAAAAGCAGCTTCTCGGTCGTAACGAAAGAAGCCATTGGTGTCATATTTTAAGCTTACTGCCAGCGGGCTACCTCTGAGACCTCCGAGGCGCAAATAGGAAATGTAAATGTTCCGAAATCTAAGTCAGCATTAAAAATAACCCGCCACACCTAGGCAACGGGAAACCGACACAAAAATAAACAGTTATATATGACAAATTACGGACAAAATACACTTTTTAATCAAGAAGTACTGCAGGGTAAAAATGCATCTATTAAGTGCGTTAAACGCCGTAAGAAAAACACGTGTTTTCTTTCAGCACACCTGCAGTGCACTATTATATATTACTGACCGACCGGGCCGGCGAAATGATCTGGACACAAGGTTTGCCAAATTAGCGGAGGTCCGAGTGCGAAGCACGAGGACCAGAGCTAAAATTTTGCAAACTGAGTTTCCAGATAATTTCGTCAGGCTAAGGTCAGTAAGATTTTTCCTACATGCCGGAACATGCTTTAAGTATAGCACGAGCCTATTAATTATTAAGTCATATTAGTAGTAACTTATTAAGCTTAGGCCGGGCAGGAAAGCCGGGCAAGAAACTTTTGTTTCCTGCCCGACCTATCAACTAATATGGGAATTCAGGTCGAACAATCTCTGGTTCGACATTTTTCTGCCCGGCTCGTGCTATACTTAAAGCATACCCCGGCATGTAGGAATATATAAATACACATGCAGAAAAAGGTTTAAACTGACAAAACGCACATGGCCGATTTAGTCATGCATGTTTTGAAGTTGTATTTGGTGTCATTTCTTTGTATGGTGGGAGGTCGCAAATTGGGAGAGGTCACTTAGACATAGGCGTAGGAGCCGGGGGCAACTGCCCCCAACATTTTCGGATTTTAACATTACGCCTATAGACGTTGCATGGAAAGAATCGACTTCAAAATGCCTTTTGCTCCCCCCAACTTCAAATGAGTTCCTACGCCCCTGGGTCACTAATAGTGGTGTCAATCGGTAACAAAAATGTTGGTTACCGAAAAAATTGTGTGACCGATTCGGTAATCGGTCGGTCAGGCTTATAAATTCTTGGACACTTTTCTGTCAGCTTAATCTTAAACAATTCACTTTTTTGTCACATTTTTTACGCATTCTTATTTCTATCTAGCAAATTGATACACAATTTGCTCGAAATTCAATTAATTAAGATAAATGTCTTTTGTCATGCTTGCGGCATCAACAATTTTGCTTGGCAAATGTATTTAGTTCCTTTTTCACAATTATTATGTCTTTTTGGAAACTGTACATGTGCGTTTTATGAATTATAATGTTAACAAAGCTATTTTTGCCAGTGTGGATAAATCAGTATACTATTTGAAAATCGGTCAAATTTTGGACATTTTTGGCCTCAAACAAAATTGGTCAATATTTGGACAACCAAAATGCCTCCTTTTCGGTATTGGATTGGTTTTGGTCAGGAAATTTTGGGAAAACGACATCACTAGTCACTAATAGGAACATTTCCCCTACCTTCTGCCCGATGCCGTCGTTGGTCGGTAATCGGTATGGTGTCGGACGTGAACGCGTTGATGGTCATCATGATAGAAGCGCACTCCGCTATAAATCTCCATTCCGGCAATAAATTCGACATGCTGTGTCGCAAGCGAGTCGTGGGATCGAGACTTACAAGTTACGACACACCCGGAACGCCGCACCGACGACAGTGACATCTCTCGGCGATAGTGAACACTACTATCTCGTGTGAGGTCCGTTAGAGGACAGGTCGGCTGCGGCTTTGTCGGTGTGACCGTGATGTTTCAGAACTCAGAAACACTTGACTGTTGCGGTCAGGGGACAGGGTAAACTTGTAAAGCACTTAATGATGGAGAATCGGGATTTCCCCTCTTCTAAGTTCTTAACTGGAAGGAGATGAGCCGACGGATACCCTGAAAAAGTTAAAGGCTTGTTACCTTTAGTTGGATTTTAACTTTATTATCACTTTATTAATTTCTCTATTATTTATTGGTAAATTTGCAAAACAAGATAAATTGCGACAGATGCCACGTTTGCCGTTTTATTGCGTTGGACCTGCCTCTATGTACGCCTGACCCTGGGTAGGTATTCGGATATATTAGAGGACAGCCAGTGTTTTTTTTTTTGTTTTTTTTTTGGTTTGTTTTTTTTTTGGGGGGGGAGGGGTTCATCCAAGTGGCGTAGTATTTTTAAAAAATTGGTTGAGTTGGGGAGAGGGGATAGCGCGCCATCAGCCTCAGCGAGAAGTGTTGACCATTGGGGGGGGGGGCGAGTCGCGCAGCAAGTCGTAGCGAGAGGTTGTTAACCAGGGTGTGTGTGTGTGGGGGGGGAGTAAAGTAAGCCGTCCGCTGTCCTACCTCCACCGGCTCGTCTGCCCCCTTTTTAGGGAGGGATGAATTGTGATGGACATGAACACAGCAGAAGTATTTATCATAATTTTGCCTCTGTAATAGCTCAGCCATCTGACAGAGGCTGTCGCAGCCCAGCCGCCCGCGCCGGCTAATGACAGCAATAGACCGGTAACTCCATCGTGACGTATAGCTGGCGTCTGTACACTCCGAGCCTGTGCTATTCCCCTCCTGATTACCGGCGCTGTTTTTAGTGCCTTCCACTGTGTGATTATGCCATTTATATTCGGTTTATTTGGTAAAAATGGCAGCTGATGGCGGTGGGTTGTCATTACCAGCGGGTTAATGGTGAACAAATGACGATATGATGACGGCCACCGTCTTGTTTTGCTGCATAACGAAGAACGCTTTGTTAATCACATGAGTGATTTCTGATTGGTTGTTTTTATTTCTACTTCGAACATCAGCGTTCACGTATAATTGATGGAGGTACCGGGACCTGAGAGCCGCCCTTTTAGCCCGAAAGCTGGTATACCTAATAAGTTTAGTGAAGCTCCTGATAATGGTCACTAGCGGATCCAGAGGGGGGGGGGGGCGGCAGGGGCTTTAGCCCCCCCCATATTGCCTGAAATCGGCGAAATTCGACATATTTTCCACTGTAGAGGGAAAACTAATTAACTTTTGCAAAGGCATATTTGTTTTAAACCATTCAGTAAGGTACAAGGAAGCCAAATCCGAGGATTTTTCTTCTTCTCAAATTTGATGAAACTTTTTGAAATTTAGCCCCCCCCATACCCACGTTCTGGATCCGCCAGTGATAATGGTAGAAAGTAGCAATGCCGTATAAGAGCCTTGCATTTGTCTACTGAATTTCGACAATAGCCTCGAAATTCAGTGTTTGCTTTTAAAATCATTGTATTCTGTTAAAAGCAGCTTGTAATGCAAAGGGAAGGCAGTTGTATATTTCGATCAGTATCTTTCGCAGTGTTGTGTTAAATGGTGTTGATTTGCTCCGTCTTAACCCTCGCCCTACAGCTGAGCGTTTTTCACCTTCGCCCTACGGGGGGGGGGGGGCTGACTCAGGCCCCCTCTGCTATTTTCCAAACCAAGCAACATCAAGCAACGCGTAAAAAACAACATGTTGCCTGTCATGTGAGGAATCTGATGGTATATCATTTTTGGGGTTTCAGGTCAACGGGTGACCTTCAAGCGATATCAAAGTGAAAGGACATAAGATCGACATGTTCTAAAAATAGCACGATTTTGCTCAAGACGTCGTTCATTATTAACACCGCGCCACTAGCACTGGGGGTTCGCGCTCGAAATCGAACTGCAGGGTGGGTTGATTCCACGCCCCCGTGAGATCTCCAAACTACGCAATCGTAGCGACAAGCGAAGATATACCGGCATTTCAGTCAGTCTAGGCAAGCTCTAAGTCTGAATAGTATGTTCAAGTCTTTTCTTGGGATTCAGGTCCCACAACTTTCGAAAGTCCAATACAGTGGTCACCAAAGCCGTTTTCTAGCCCATTTTCCGGTCTTTTCAGAACTCTCTTTAGGCCACTCTTTTCCATTGGAAACCCTCCGATAAATTCGGTAAACTATGATGGTTAGGATGCAAAACAATTAGTAGACGGCTATAATCGATATGCTATTGAAATTTGCAATCGCATGTTATGTCCTGCAAAATGGATCTCAGATCAATGGTTTCAGTGCTCCATGCAAGGGTCATGAAACGGTCAAAAATACTGTTTTTCTAGCCGAGAGGACACGGTTGTTCACGTGAATGATAGCATGTCACTTTAAGAATAGATGAGGGAAAGTTCTATGTTTGGACGCGACATCGCGTTGTTCGATCATGCATTCGTATGGCTGATATGAAACTACCTTTACTACACGGGAACCTGCCTAACCGCGTCAATTTGACGAAAAAAACTATAAATCATCAGGTCAAAAGGTCATTTCTGTGACCAAGGTAGGTCATGTTGCATATGGGGGGTGCAGGACCGCCGAGACTAGAACGTATGACGATATCACACAATTGGTGTCAGAGCCATAGCGACTCTATCCTCTTTTCTGAGCAGGGGAGTACTTAGCAAATCCATTATGTGATTGATCCTCATGATGACCTCAGCTCAGCCTTGCTCGTAGAAATCACTAAGCAACCACATAATGGCTAGCTCTTGATAAAATTCAAGAATTAGAGCTAAAATAGCAATGATATACTGAATAGTAAATTAGCCTGATCCAATGAATTTTTTTAAACTGAAAGGGAAGCATTTGTTGTTATTTTCCCATTCACTTATAATGGGGAGGTTCAGAAGAGCCTGGACTTTTATGGTCACCTGATACGAAACATCCGAGATATACGAACTATGTGGTACTGACATTCTATGAAATCCTGCAAGTTTCAAACTTTCGAAAAAAGACTGTTGGCTTTGCACGAACGCAAACAATTTTTTAAGGTGAGGTCACTTGACTGGACTTGTGACCTGACCTGAGATGACGCTGAAGTCAAAACTTTCCAAAGTTGTGGGTATTGATGCAATTACAGGTGTATCGAAATTTTTTGCGGCGCTGCGTGCCGCGTTTTTGTCGATACCTCTCCATGAAAACCTGAGGGGGGTGGGCGACCATCAACCCCTGCCTGCTGTGCGCTCGGGTTAAAGTTATGAAAATAAATTATTGTGGTTAGCGTCAAGTTATGGTCGTTCAATGAGCTTTATCTGCATCCATGTAAACTAAGATTTTTTAAGGCGTCTGGGTAGTATAATGACTCTTAGTTCACGGCACAATTGCTCTGCACAGAGACTAGATATCCTATGGGCGATTTAGCAACCACGACTCGATCACGTCCAGAATAGCGATCAGTAAACCTCAAAATTAGAAAATAATAAATACAAATAAAAAGGCATGTCCCTAGAAACATGAATAGTTTTTTATGAACATGACATCATCAAAACGTCATTATCTCCGAAACTTCTCTACCAATTTCAACAACATTTGGACAGAATATGTATAATTGTTATAAACTCAGCTACGGAAATTTCAGAAAGATGCGCATTATGTCTAAAATAGTATTCAAGAGCTAACTCTCACATATATTCCGGTTTTTAAATTATATTCGAAAGTTTTGATTTTGTGGTATTTTTTTATAAAAACTTTTGGGGGATCAAAAACCTAAAATTTTGCCATTCCGAAATTGCCATATTAAAGAAAATATAATTTAACTTCTTTTTTGTTTTCTGTTTGCAATTTGCTGCAACACTATTTTCTATGAATGTTCAAACATTTATCGTTTTTTATGAACATGCGTCCATCAGAAAAGTACATTAATTCTCCTGAATACTAATTACTCACAACAATTTACACACCACATTCCGACTCCAGAATACTGTACTATTGTTGCAAAATAAGCGGCCTCCCGCTCGGGGGCTGACGAGCAGAAATTGCATTCTACAAGCGAATATGACATGTGGGGGGAAGAGAGTATCGTGGAATGAGGAGAAATAGGTGTCTACTCATCGGGCTTCTCCACGCTCATATTCTAATTCATACTTCCTGCTTACCAAGGCTATATATTCCCTTTAAACTGTTGTGCGTCCAACCAAGCGGGACGCTTATTTGGAACCACATAGTAAAGTGTTTCATACAAATGTATCACTCGGAAAATGCTCGCGATAATTCCAACAATTTTGGTCGCAAGAACTTCAAACTTAGCAGCTTGGAAAGCTGATGAAATTCTAACATCACATAAGTAATCACCAAAGCCCATCGACGTTCTATTCACTTAAAAGCTTCACCGCAGCGAGAGAAAGCTAATAAACCAATAATTATTTTGCGCTGCACATCTCACTCTTTCTCACTGATGATATAGCCCAGGCCCAAATGATAGGATGCAACCCAGCATACGCCGTGATAGATGCTAAAACCAAAATGTTAAGCACACGTTGCTGATAGTTTGTAGTTAATTATTTTATACATGCGGCGACGAGGTTGGTGAACCCAAGATGACATCTGTGTGTACATGGTGCAGGCAAAATCACTGCTAATCATGCCCCAGCTATCGAAAGCGGACCGGAGTTATCGGACCCTATTTTTTCTAAGGCGATGACGTTGGGGTGTGCGCTGTCAATAGCGAGTGCTACGTTGCAATGCTCCAGTTCTTCTTCCCCGAAGATTCTGAACGGAACGGAATGAAGATGCAGCAAGACGGTGCTACTGCACACACCGCTCATGTCAGTATGGACGTGCTCAAGGCCAAGTTCGCTGACAGGCTCATCTTGCAGAAAACGGGATTTCCGTGGCCGGTCAGGTCAATCCGCGACCCTTGAGCCCCCCCCCGCCTTTTGGGGGGGGGGGGGGGCCGGTGAGAGTGGAGGGAGTGTACCAGATCCAACCACGCAATCCGGATAAGCTCCGTTGAAAGAGAGCATCAGGAGATTCCTGGCTCAGCTACTCACCCAAGGCAGACCATAGGAACGCAATGGCCTCATGGCACAGAATTTAACAGCATGCGACGAAGGATCGCGCCTTTGTGTCGAGGTGAGGCGTGGCCGCACACATCTTGAGCATTCGTTATATGCGAGGTCGCCACCATGGCTTCGGTCTCAGAGTGGTTGGTCTGAGTAAGTCCGTAGATACGTTGTTGTCTAAGCTAGGACCATGTTGTCATTTATTGCTTCTATATACGAGTTCCTATTGCTGCTTAAGTGTGTTAGATGCGAGTACGCTTTAGAGACCTGCTATTTGCTGCTCTAGCGCGACCTCAATCTGTGAAAGATCGCGTTCTTTTCGGAAATATAGCTGTGTTTTTATCACATTTGTTCAGTTTTTTTTTTCGCTGCGGTAAGGCTAAGTGAATAATACGTCGATGGAATTTATTTTATCATATTTGATGTATAATTTCCTTAGCTTTCTGATGCTGCTAAGTTTGAAGATCTGCGACCAAAACTTCCGGAGTTATCGTGAGATTTCCGAGTGGATACATTTTTATGAAACACCCTGTATAATTGTTGTAAACTCAGCTACGGAAAATTTCAGAAAGATGCGCATTATGTGTAAAATGTTATTCAAGAAAAACCTCGGAGAGGGGAGGGCTGTCAGCCCCCCCGTAGAGCAAGGGTTAATGGAACATGTTTCGCGGAGGGGCGTGATGGCCCAGTGGCTAGGGCGCTCCCTCTCCTCAGCTGGACCCTCTTCTTCCCCTTCGAGCCCCGGCAGAGCCAAGGCCCCGGAGTGTTCAACTGCTCAATGCCACGTTATACCTCACTCCATTAGAGCAGTGGTTCCCAGCCCTCCCGACACAATTACCCCTTTTCAGCAGTCAGAGGAGGCCATTACCCCACCCTTCACAATTTATACCGATTCATCAAGAGAACCGTTGTTTTCCAATATTTTGGTTGCCCCCATGTTTTCACACTGCCATTGGAGCGTCGCAACTCGCAATACAAACAAACACTGCGAGTGCACATGTATTTATTCCCTTTTCTTCACCATTTTCTCAATTCTGGGCTTCGTTGCCGACAAGGCGCACACAAAAATTATATTGGTAGCCGAGGGCTGGATCAAAGCTGTATTGGCTAACATTAAATTATGGTTCAACTTCACAGGCCTTCGTTACCCCAAATGGGGTGATGACCCACCGCTTGGGAACCAATGCATTAGAGGGTGCGTGCATTGCGTTCACTCTGCCATAGAAAACGATACGCATGGTAGTTGGAACGAAACGAAACTGCTTGAGAAAATACGAACCCCGAGGCCCGAACTGCAGCGACGGGGGAAGCGAAGCGACTCGATCCGAAGCGACTCCGTCAGAACGGTGCTATCGGAAGCTGTTTGTGCCGTTTCGAAGGCGTTTGGCCGCCGGTTATCATTCACTCCAGCGCTCAGAAACACCTGTGCAATCGCTCCCGTATGCAGATTGAGCGCCTCCTCCTCCACCGCTGCCGCCAGTGTGGAGCACAAAACGTGCCTAACCCCTGCATTGAGAGGCGTCCGCCGTCCGTCCGCGCCGCCGAGCCGGTCGACTGGGGTTACCCCCGTCTGGTGCGCCGCCGCGGTGCGATCGATGGCTTCCCGCCGCCGCCACCACCGGTCGGTCACGTGGTCTCTGCCGCCGCCACCACCGGTCGGTCACGTGGTCTCTGCCGCCGCCACCACCACCGGTCACGTGGTCTCTGCCGCCGCCACCACCACCGGTCACGTGGTCTCTGCCGCCGAGGAGCACGCGGAGCGGAGTCACGTGGTCCTGCCGAGGAGGGAGTCGGGGTTCTGCCACCAGGCTGGGCTGATGGTGCTGAACTGACGGGACTGAGCTGGGGTGGAACTTTATATCTCTTGGGGAGGGCCCGAGCCCCCCCAAATGATTTCAATTTTAACATTAGGCCTATGGCGTTGCATGGTAAGAACTGAGTTAAAATCTAACAAATTAACATTAGCCCCCCCCCCGAGCGATTTCATAAAGTTCCGCTCCTGGCACTGATCTTGCGACTCTAATTGAACTTGGACTGAACGCAGTCGAAGTTACAAGGAAGAAGGTGGGTAACTTTGGTAACTGGTTAACTTTGTTGCCAGGTCAGTCCGAACGGACCTCAACTGGTAACAAGCGGATCTGAACCAGTGGCGGTGGAAGGTATTTTCGGATGGGGGCAAAGAAACCAAGGAGGCCTCTCGGCCAAAGGCCCACAAACAAACGGAGCGAAATGGTATCTCCTCGGATTTAGGCCACTTTATATTGCAGGGCCTCTAGATTGTCGCAAAAACGTCGGACAGGCCGATGTTTAACTCTCAGGCCTTCCAAGGCCGTCTCAGGCCCAACGAGGGTCCGCTTGGGCCGACTGAGGGCCTTTTGATGGCCCTGGGGAACTCCTCAAGCTTGTTGGGGCACCTCGGGGCCCTCGTCATTTTATCTGTAAAAATAAAACATAAATCGAAATAACTTCCTGGAGGGCCCTTCTTACAAATGCATGGGGGTTCGTGTTTGACCCCTCACACTTCTTGAGTGGAGGGGGCAGCTGCCCTCCTCCTTCCCCCCTCTTCCGGCGCCCTTGAACTGACCTGACAGCGAATGAACTGGACGATCGTGACTGACCAGTCTCTTGACTCTTTGGTACGGTCCTGGTCTCCTGACTCTTTGGTACGGTTCTGGTCTCCTGACTCTTTGGTACGGTCCCGGTCTCCTGACTCTTTAGTATGGTCTGGTCTCCCAACTCTTCAGTACGATCCCAGTCTCCTGACTCTTTTATTACGGTCGGCTGGTCCCTCCGGACTATTGGTACGGTTCTGGTCTCTTGACTCTTTGGTACGGTCCTAGTCTCAGCCGACTTTTTGGTCCCGGTCCTGGTCTCCTGAACTCTTTGGTACGGTATGGGGCTCCTGACTCTTTTGGTAACCGGTCCTGGTCCTCCGACTTTTGGTACGGTCATGGTCCTCCTGACTTTTTGGTACGGTTTCTGGTCTCCGGACTATTTGGGTAGGTTCTGGTCTCACTGACTCTTTGGTACGATCCCAGTCTTCCTGACTCTTTAATTAAGGTCTGGTCTCCGGAACTATTTGGTACACGGTTTTCTGGTCTCTTGACTCTTTGGTACGGTCTAGTCCCGACTTTTTGGTACGGTCCTGGTCTCCTGACCTTTGGTACGGTCCATCGGGCTCCTGACTCTTTGGTACGGTCCCTGGTCTCCGGACTATTTGGTAGCGGTTCTGGTCCTCCTGACTCTATTGGTAGGTTCCCGGTCTCCTGACTCTTTATTACGGTCCTGGTCTCCGGACTATTTGGTACGGTTCTGGTCTCCTGACTCTTTGGTACGGTCCCAGTCTCCTGGCTCTTTATTACGGTCCTGGTCTCCGGACTATTTGGTACGGTTCTGGTCTCCGGACTATTTGGTACGGTCCCGGTCTCCTGACTCTTTATTACGGTCCTGGTCTCCGGACTATTTGGTATGGTTCCTGGTCTCCTGACCTCTTTTGGTAGCGGTCCTGGTCTCTCCCGACTCTTTGGTACGGTTCCTGGCTCCTGACTCTTAAAGTACAGTCCCGGTCTCCTGACCTCTTTTTAGTAATGGTCCTCGGGTCTCCAACTTCTTCCAGTACGGTCCCGGTCTCCTGACTCTTTGGTACGGTCCTGGTCCCGGACTACATTTGGTAACGGGTTCTGGTCTCCTGACTCTTTGGTTACGGTCCCGGTCTCCTGCTCTTTATTAACGTCCTGTTCTCCGGACTATTTGGTCGGTTCTGGTCTCCTGGACCTCTTGTAGCGGTCCCAGTCTCCCTGACTCTTTATTACGTGTCCTGGGGTCTCCGGAACTATTTGGTACGGTTCTGGTCCTCTTGACTCTTTGGTACGGTCCTGGTTCTCTGACTCTTTGGTACGGTTTCCCTGGTCTCCTGACTCTTTGGTACGGTTCTGGTCTCCTGACTCTTTGGTACGGGTCCTGGTCTTTCTGACTCTTTGGTACGGTCCTGGTCTCCCGAACTCTTTGGTACGGTCCTGGTCTCCCGACTCTTTTAATACGGTCCCCAGTCTCTTGACTCTTAGTCAAACGGTCCCGGCCTCCCGATCTTTAGAACGGTGCCCTGGTCTCTCCGACTCTTAGTACGGTCCTGGTCTCCCCGACTCTTAAGTACGCTGACTGGTCTCCCGACTCTTTAGTAACGGTCCCGGTCTCCTGACTCTTTGGGTTACGACTTCGGTCCTGGTCTCCTGACTCTTTGGTACGGTCCTGGTCTCCCGGACTCTTTGGTACGGTCCTGGTCTCCCGACCCTTTGGTACGGTACGGTCTGGTCTCCTGACTCTTTGGTACGTTTGTCCTGGTCTCCCGACTATTTGGTTTCGGTTCCTGGTCCCCGACTCTTTGGTACGGTCCTGGTCCCCGACTCTTTTGTTACGGTCCTGGTCTCCCGACTCTTTTGGTACGGTCTGGTTCCTCCCGACTATTTGTACGGTCCTGGTCTCCCGACTCTTTGGTACGGTCCTGGTCTCCGACTCTTTTGGTACGGTCCTGGTCTCCTGACTCTTTGGTAACGGTCCTGGTCTCCGACTCTTTAGTACGGTTCTGGTCTCCGACTCTTTGTACGGTCGCTGGTCTCCCGATTTTAGTCCGGGTCCTGGTATCCCGACTCTTTGGTGCGGTCCTTGGTCCGTCCGACTGTTTGGTACGGTCCTGGTCTCCCGACTCTTTGGTACGGTCCTGGTCTCCTGACTCTTTTGGTTACGGTCCTGGTCTCCTACTCTTTGGTACGATCCTGGTCTCCCGACTCTTTGGTAGCGGTCCTGGTCTCCCGACTTTTTGTACGGCCTGGTCTCCTGACTCTTTGGTAACGGTCCATGGTCTCCGCGACTCTTTGGTACGGTCCTGGTCTCCTGACTCTTTGGTACGGGTCCTGGTCTCCTGACTCTTTGGGTAACGGTCCTGGTCTCCGACTCTTTGGTACGGTCCCTGGTCCTCCCGACTCTTTGGTACGGTTCCTGGTCCTCCTGACTCTTTGGTACGGTCTGGTCTCGCCGACTCTTTGGTACGGTCCTGGTCTCCCGACTCTTGGGTACGGTTCCTGGTCTCCCGACTCTTTGGTAACGTCCTGGTCTTCTGACTCTTTATTACGGTCCTGGTCTCCGGACTATTTGGTACGGTTCTGGTCTCTTGACTCTTTGGTACGGTCCCAGTCTCCTGACTCTTTGGTACGGTCCCGGTCTCCTGACTCTTTGGTACGGTCCTGGTCTCCCGACTCTTTGGTACGGTCCTGGTCTCCTGACTCACTGTGAGTCTGAGTCGCACTATCTCCTGAACTGAGTCACTGGGACGCTCAGCTGACGCGGTAGGTGTGCAACTGACAGCGCTGCGAACGGTACTGATCGCTTCTAGAAACGGAAACCGATCGCAGCGCTGAACTGAATCATAACCGGGGGCGAGACGTGTTCGAAGTTCGAGCCCCACACGAACCTCACCTCACTCACACCTTTGGGAATACTGCATCAAGTCTCTCTGATTCTCATTCCATCTACATTGCCTGTTATGTCTTCGCTTTCGTCTGTCTGCGCTTTGACGTCAGGCGATGACGGTTATGCGTTTTTGTATGTCAGAATGGATGAATAACATTATTATTCAGTATTTATTTATTTTCTATAGTCCTTTATTTTTTGTATATTTTTTTGTCGCGTTAGATATAGCAGATACGTCTCCAAGGCTTTGTTCGCCAATGCAAACGATTTCTGGTTGACGTCATCCCAGCGTCGCTCTGGGGTTTTTTGCCCTGCTGGACAATGATAAGCTGTGACGTCGAGAGGGAGCAAGGCAAAAAACGAAATCTCTGTTATTGCTTTGTTTTTTTCCTTCCGTCCGTAATGGAAGATATTATCGTGCGCATGCGCAAATTATTTTATTTCATTTAGACTAGCCAAGTGACTATGGTTGGTTGCAGTGAGGCTGCAGTGGCTGCAATTAGGCTTGCTGGTTATATTGAACCTTGGTTTGGTCTGGATTTTAACACGAATCACGATGATCATATACATTCCCGTGACTGTGTCGGCTTTTTTGTATCTATTTTGCGTGCATGGTTCACATGCGTTTCGCTTTCCACTTGCAGCCCAAACACCTGCACGATGTTTTGATTCTCGATGTTATTTGACATGGACATGACTTGACCAGAGGCGGGGACGTAGGAACATCACGAAAAGTGAGGGGGCCAGTGAAACTTTGATCTCGTTTTGAGAGCATCCCTCTATGATAGCATATTTATTGGCAAATTTGGACTCTTCTCGTCTTGGTGAACCTTTTACCATCAAACACTTTTCTCACCAAGTAAAAGAAAGTTTTTAGACACAAATTTGGCCGAAAAGTAGGGGCATGCCCCCTCCCCCGGCTCCTGCTCCTACGCCTATGACCAGAGGCCAGGCTGGCCGATAATCCCCACGGTGCTGCGTCGACTCCATTCATAAGGTTTTAAATACCGTAATTAACCCAAGCAGCACGACGTGCTGATTATTTATGGCAACGGCCTTCCGCCGCAGTGTTTTCCTGCGCGCTGTTTTCCGTTATGACCGTTCTACAGCACTCAATTGTGTGCCAGTGTATGCTTCAGGCCTGTTTGTGTGTCTGTTTGCACTCAAGCGGTGTGTGTATGTGTGTGGTGTATGTCTGACACCTGGTTTGTGTGTCTGTTCCAGACCTGTTTACCCGTGTAATTACATAATTATGCGCTCTATGTTTTGACACCTGTGTGCTTGACACAATACGTTTGTTAAATGGTCTGTCTGTGGAAGATCTGCCTGTATGTACCTATTCTGCGATGTTCGTTCAGACATATCTGTAGGTATATATGTCTGGCTCATGTTTGTCTGTCCTGTCTGTGTTCCAGAGCTGTCCTTAATCAGTGTGCCGGCGGAGCTGCCGTCCTCTGCAGGGGCGCCTCCCCCTGTTCCGTCCCCCGGCCCGGTACACGGCTGGACTCCTCTGCTACACGCCACACACGGTACGTACCCCTGCAAGTCCCGCGGCCCCGGTTACACGCTGGACTCCTCTGTTAACGCCACACACCGTAACGTACCCCTGCCGTCCCGGCCCCGGGTACACGCTGGACTCCTCTGTTAATCGCCACACACGGTACGTACCTGCCGTCCCGGCCCCGGTACACGGCTGGACCCCTCTGCTACACGCCACACACGGTACGTACCCCTGCCGTCCCCCGGCCCCGGTACACGGCTGGACTTCTCTGCTACACGCCACACACGGTACGTTTTAAGCGTCCGGCATCACACATTTATTATAGCACACACACACCCACATCCTTTCAGCTGGCTAACTGAAAGTCAGTTCCGCTCCAAGTGCTATTCTTACGCCTGAATTCACCCTGATCAACCCTCGGTTTGCTTCTTATATCAGTTATTAATGAATGCGTTGGTATTGCTATTACATCGCCATTAATGACTATAGGCATTGTTGTCTGATTGTATGTTTTTATGTGCAGTTATGTCATGGTGCATATGCTTCCGTCTACCGAACACAACCCTCTGAAATAACGCTGGAATTGACCGATCAAATACGTCATGCAATACCAAAGTCGTTTAATAACTTCAGCGCCACCAGCGAGGTGTTGTTATTGTGCACTGTGTCTGTGCATATTCTTATATACAATATCTTAGTTAGGTATGCATTTGTCTTTATCGGTTTCTAAAGTGTCCATATAGACTAACAAAAGGTGCAAGGAAATGGTAAAAATGCATCGGCAGTATGCCTTTTTTTGTTGTTTTTGTATTTAAAACTCTCCATCTTGATAATCGAACAATTTTCACGTAATGAGTAAAGTGTTCCGTCTTTTCGTGACCTTTGCCGTTTTTGTTTCAAATGTCAGTCCAGGGAGGTTTCCTTTACAACCTGATCGCTATTGTATGTTTCTGTCGCAGGGCTGACGTTCTCTGGTCAACTGTCACCGCGTATGACGTCATCAGTGATCCGGAGAGGTCACCGGTCCACGGCTAACGGGCGGAACAACAAGTCAGTAAACACGGGAGAGGTCACCGGTCCCACGGCTAAACGGGCGGACAAACAGGTCAGTAGACATCGGGAGAGGTCCCGGTCACCCTCAACGGCCAAACGGGCGGACAACAGGTCAAGTAGACACGGGAGAGGTTCACCGGTCACCACGGCCAACGGGAGGCACAACAGGTCAGGTAGACACGGGAGAGGTCACCGGTCACCAACGGCTAACGGGCGGATTCAACAGGTCATAGAACGGGAGAGGTCAGCCGGTCAACACGCGCTAACGGGCGCCAACAGGTCAGTAGACACGGGAGAGGTCAACCGGTCACCACGGCTAACGGGCGGAAACAGGTCAAGTAAGACACGGGAGAGTCACCGGTCCCACGGCTAACGGGCGGACAACAGGTCAGTAAGACACGGGAGAGGTCACCGGTCACCACGGCCAACGGGCGGAACAACAGGTCAAGTAGACACGGGAGTAGGTTTTTCACGCGGTCACCACGGCTAAATGGGCGGACAAACAGGTCAGTATAAACCACGGGAAGGTCACCGATCCCAACCGGCTAAACGGCGCCGGACAACAGGTCAGTAGACACGGAGAGGGTCACCGGTCCACACGGGCTACGGGCGGGACAACAGGTTGCAGTAGACACGGGAAGAGGTCACTGGTCACCACGGGCTAAAACACGGACGAAACAGTCAGTAACACGGGAGAGGTCACCGGGTCACCACGGACTAACGGGCCGGACAACAAGTCAGTAGACACGGGAGAGGTCACCGGTCACCACGACCAACGGGCGGACAACAGGTCAGTAGACACGGGTTGGGACAATGGGACACCTACATAATCGAGAGCCAACTCACACAGCCCTTCTTCAAATTAATGGCGGTCGAATGAATGAATGAATGCATGAATTAATGAACGGAGGAACAGAGCTTACACTACATTAGACAGTGATGCATAGTTAACAGTGAGTGTTCTGGACAAAGGACAGATGAACATTGAACAGTGGACAGATGCAAAGTGGACAGTTGACATACGAACAGTGGACAGTGGACATAAGTAAGATAATTATAAGCACATCGCAAAACGCGATGAGCATTTCATTTCGCAAAGCGACATGGATTTCATTTCACGTTTCTTCACGTTTCAGACTTGAATTGAACTCACATTTCAGTCAGTGGATCACTGAGCGGCCGTCCGGACGTTATCACCGTAGACCCAACCTTTCCGTGACCTCTGCCGTGACCTCTGAAATGTCACCGCGATGACCATAACCTACCCTGTCCCCTGTCATCATCTCATGCCACCAGCTCGTGTCGGAAGCACGTGCCCGCCACACGTGCCCACCGCACGTGTTGTGTGCTCGCCCGGCGGCCGTGGCGGTGCCACGTGTGATCAACACGTGCGCTGGTGGTTTGGGTGCATGTCGGTACATTCGATCTACAGTTGGTTTTTGCTGACTCTGGGCTGGGAGAAGGAAAAACTAGCGAATTGCCGAACATTTTTAAGTGGGCCCGTTGAGGTTCCGTGGGAGGAGGCTGCTCACTGGTCATGGTGCTTCCCACAGTGAACATTGCCGAGTCATGCGACCGTCAGGCCGAACGATCAGGGCGACGTCGGCTGGACGCCGGCCCGATGTCGGGCCCGACGTCGGTCTACGCGTCGTTTATGTTCCGGCATTATGTCCGCCTAATGTTGAATGTCCAGCCGAGATAGGTGACGTCGGCATACCGCTGCCCGTAATGCCGACATCTGCCGGACTCTTGCCGACATTGCCGACATCTGCCGTATGCGACATCTGCCGACGTCTGCCCGACATCTGCCGACGTCTGCCGACATCTGCCGACATCTGCCGACATCTGCCGACGTCTGCCGACGTTGGCTTGACGTCGGCTTGACGATGACGTCGGCCTGACGTCGACATTTTACTGGGTGTGCACCAACGCGTATCAGGTGCACTGTGCACTGTACACCTACTCGTGCATCCGTTTTTTTTTCTTCTAAAAAGTTTTTTTTAAGAGTCTAAAAATGTTTTTTTTTCAATTAATTCAGAGTTACAACGAACCGAAGGCGATGACGATGGCTTCGTTATGACGATGACCACTGATGTGACGCCGCAAAGCGGCGCGAAAATTTAAATTTTAGGTAGCGGAAAACATTTTTATATTGGAACCAGACCATAATTGGAGTAAGCCTCAGCCAGAGTAACCCTTTTTCTGACTGCACAACTCGGTAGTCGGTATGATGGAAAATATTGAAATGAAGGTAGTTTTTCATATTCATTTTCCTCGCATAGCAAAGCACGATGGCCGGTGGCAGTCAGCACTCCATAGTACATAATATATATCATAATCAGGCGCGGATCCAGTTGGCGCTGGGGCGTGCGCCCCCGCCCCCCGGCCCCCCCTGAGCCGAGTCGCAGCCATGGCGCGCCCGGAGGGCGCAACTTTTTGTATGTCGCGCTTCCCCTGACCGAAATCCTGAATCCGCGCCTGATAATAATAGCTGTACCTATACCACAAGCGGAACTTTATGAAATCGCTCGGGGGGGGGGCTCTAATGTTAATTTGATAGATCTTAACTCAGTTCTTACCATGCAACGCCATAGGCCTAATGTTAAAATTTGACATCATTGGGGGGTGCTCGGGCCCTCCCCAAGAGATATAAAGTTCCACCCCTGACCTATACAGTATACATATGTACCAAACTGTAACAAACAACTGGTAATACTGCAAATGGTTTAAAACCAGCAGGACTGAGGCAGAAATACTTTACCGCACACAAATGGTCCCTGTGGATCTGGAGGAGCCTGGTGGAAGATGACCTGGGGAGATGGCACTGGTCTGGTCCCCACTATTAGCTCTTCGGTCCAGCAAGTTGGGCACCGCTGGAGCAGCTTCCGGGTGCCGGTGTCTGCGTCCTTGGGTTCGCGTCGCCTTTTTCGGAACTCGGCGGGCTAGCTAGCTTAACCCTATTCCCTGCGGGCGGCCAGAATTACGTTAACCTGCGGGGGGGGGGGGG
>VOPJ01004017.1:139028-151194 GCA_014673585.1 Semibalanus balanoides
GTAGAGTGTGGAGTCGGCCAGCTGCACACGGGGACAGATGGTGAGAGGTAGAGTGTGGAGTCGGCCAGCTGCACACGGAAACAGGATTTATGCGGCGTGGCCGAGACAACGAGAGAAGCATAAGGACAACACCAGTGGTTGGGGCCGGAAAGTGTTCTCACTCTCATTTATTCTGTCACCTTCTTGAGTTGAATACAAATATGAGGCAGACCAGCAAGCATCGTCGAGTTCAGTTGCCTGGCTAAGCGGAGACCTTAATTTACCTTCCACATAAAATGCATCAGCTGAAGGTGCATCGTCGCAGCCCTAAACAAATGTTGCTGGCCTAGGTTTAGGTTTCCGGTAGTGGACGAGTAGCAGACAAGGGTCTATTTGGTGTCCACATCGAGTTGTTGCTAGGCTTGGCGAAGGTCAAGGTCCTTGGGTGGGCTAGTCAGGATTGGTCGTGTCCCAGTGTCCGTCCAGCCAATTTGTAATTAATTTACTGTCCCAGCCGATACCACCTTTAGCGGCAACTTATTCCAGTAATGCACTGCACGGTTCGAGAAAAACATGGCTCTTGATTTAAGTACTGCTCTCTTGACCTTAAGTTCGATGTCATGTCCTCTTGTTCAGTCATTGCACAGTGGGGCCTTTCGCTCCGTAGCCTGCCGAAATGACAAATGTGAAGGTTGAGATTTTCCTTTCAAACTGCAGTGCCCAGAACCAAAAATATCTGATTTTTTCGAATCTGGCATTGGTTTACTCTTGTTAACCTTGGTAAGCATATGTAAATGTGCGATCGTAAACTGAGTTTCGTTGACGAAGCGCATGCAATAACATGTTAAATCTATAAATGTAACTTGCGATATAAAGTTTGAACGGCGATTGGCGCTTCGAGAACATGCCAGGTAGTCGCCAGATGTTCTGATGGCTGTCCCGCCAGAACTGGCCCCATCGCCCCTTTGACTGCTAGCCAATTTGGATGATGAAGGTTATGTGAGGTCAATACAGGCAAGGTTAAGCCTATTCCCTGCGGGGCAGAACCCCGTTGGTTTGTCGCTTGCTACTTCTAAATCGTTACGCCTAGCGTCTTGACATTTTGTGATTTATCCTAAAACTGAATTGCGCGTGTTTGCCAAAATTTCGAAAAAATCGGCTCAGCAGAGGGGTGCCCCATTTTCGAACCCGTTTTTTTTGCTCTCAAAACATGCGCAATGGATTCCTCTTCCGATAAGCAGCAGCTGGTTTTACTGCGGATGACAGCTTAGCCGTCATTAATTAATTCCGGCTAATCGGGAAAAGGCCCCACTGTGCATTGGTTCCTCTCAAAGAACTGAGTTGGTTCTAGTTTTGTTTTGCCAGTTAGAATCTTGAAAGTCTCTATCATGTCACCTCTCAGAACACGTGTTTTGATGCTGTGCAGTTTGAGCTGGTCAAGTCTTTCTTCGTAGGGCAGGTGCTTGAGGCCTGGTACAAGTTTTGTAGCATGCTAGGATCAACGTCATATTGTTGTAAAGCGACAGTAAATGAAATAGTTCACCTTCAAAATGGATTTTGAACTGAGATAGCAGTTTTGTAGCCCGTGTTGAAAAAAAAAACTAACTGCAAGTTTGCTGGGCTGAAAGGGCTCTCCAGCCGAATATATTTGACTTTTTTGTCGAAGGATTTGTGGGCTCACACACCTGGGCAGAGGCTATACAGTATTTACGCGGCCTAATACATTCGAAATACTGATTGGCTGAGCCACGTTTGGACGTTGCGAAGAATACGTATATAGTTTTGATGAATAAATCAATTTACGTCCTTCTGTCCTGAATCGGCGCGATGTATGGCTATTTTTTACATTATGAAAATAAGTTGTATTTGAAAATATAATCAAATTGTGTTTAAAAAACAATCCAAGGTGAACTATTTCCTTTAAGATAATTAACCTCCGAAAGGCGCTTACTTAGTTCTAGCCCCACTTCCTTTACCATGCATGAAACATGCATCATGCATGCATGAAATGCATTAAAGCAAAGTGGTTCGGACAACTTTCAGCAATCAAATGCTGTTGACGATCTTATCGAAAGGAGGACGTTTAGAGCAGCTTTTCAAGATGCCGACACCAGAGAAGCTATTTGCAAACTAGACTCGGGGCCCGCAGGCTGACAGCAGCGCTCTGGCAGCAGTCGGTTGATCGGTCAAATCGGCGGCGAACTGGCGACATCCACGTCAACTGAGTGTTCGGTGTTCGGCTGAACAACGTGACCAACTACCAAACACGCCGCTATTTTTAGTCTGCCCTCGCCCGACCCGGCCGCCGTGGCTAGATTTATTTGACCTGACACGTGACGCCACAGGGTCGGCGGGCCAGTGACGTCAGAGGATAGGTTACGTCTGAGACTCGGTGTGCCAGTGACGTCAGAGGCACGGTGGGCCAGTGACGTCAGAGACTCGGTGTGCCAGTGACGTCAGAGGCACGGTGGACCGGTGACGTCAGAGACTCGGTATGCCAGTGACGTCAGAGACTCGGTGTGCCAGTGACGTCAGAGACTCGGTGGACCGGTGACGTCAGACTCGGTGGACCGGTGACGTCAGAGGCCCTCTATCGACCGTCGGTGGGATCGGTACGGTAGCGGCCGATACTCGGCAGTTGCGGCCGCAGGTAGTCGATACAGCGACATACGGTGGGCGCCCGACGGCCTACACCAGAGTCAGCAGCCTGGGCTCCTAACATACGGTGGGCGCCAGGCGGGCTACACCAGATCAGCAGCTGGGCTCCTAACATACGGGTGGGCGCCAGGCGGCCTACACCAGAGTCAGAGCAGCCTGGGCATCCTAACATACGGTGGGCGCCAGGGCGGCCTTACACCAGAGTCCAGCAGCCTTGGGCTCCTACATACGGTGGGCGCCCGACGGCCCTACACCAAAGTCAGGCAGCCTGGGCTCCTAACATTACGGTGGGCGCCCAGGCGGCCTACACCAGAGTCAGCAGCCTGGGCTCCTAACATACGGTGGGCGCCGAGGCCTACACCCAGAGTCAGCCAGGCCTGGGCTTCCTAACCATACGGTGGGCGCTCGACGGCCTACACCAGAGTCAGCAGCCTGGGCTCTAACATACGGTCGGGCGCCAGGCGGCCTACACCAGGTCAGGCAGCCTGGGCTCCTAACCTCACGGCACACACATACATTACACTGCACGACTTTAAAGGGACTGTCCCCACCTTTCCAAAAAAAATGTGTCAAATAGTACTCGTTTGTGGTGCAAAATTATGAAGTGAATGCTGCTGAACACGATTAGACATTTGTTTTCTGCACGAACAGTGCTCAATTTCATAAAAAAAGTTTTAATATTTGGGCTGATGACGTCATATGAAGGAATTTTTGAGGAAAAAAAGAAAAAACCTTTCACCTGTTATAAGTAGGATAGTGTATGGCTAATGTATGGTCAAAGGTAAAAACAAGTCGACTGTAATCACATTAGCAAAGAGAGACTACGACATCGGCTCACGGGCGCACCATTCAAATACCATTGGGGGGCTGGCGATGTTACAGATTTGCAAATCAATCTCGAATTTCTCTTTGTGATTCCGACCTCAGTGGTTGTTTTAACTTATTACCATACATAATTTTCAATGCCAAGCACGCAAAATGGCTATCTCAACTCAAATCTTATGTTAAGGTGGGACAGTCCCTTTAAGCATATATTTTTCTGGACATTAAATTGGGTTGAAACTAGTGCTGTGATATTTTGTCCACACCGATGTGGAGTCCGTTAACCCTATTAGCGTTGGGAGAGGGGGGGGGGAGGGCGAATCAGTTACCCCTGAGGTTTAACGCGTAAAGTTAATTTAATATTCAACCTAAAATCGTTAAACTTAGAAACATTTCTAACATTTCATTGCGCATCAAATGGAGTGCTAAAAAAAGCATTATGAGGGGATCCAGGACCGTTTTAAGGGGCATGTTCGGCCATTTTGACCAAAAACCTTTGCATGGTTTATCACTCATGGAGAGTTGTTTATTGTAGCAAAGTATTAGCGAAAAGAGAGGTCGATAGAAAATTGAATGGTATTACAGATGGCTATCTCGAAGTTTCGAAATTTTGATTTCTAAAATCCAAAATTTGTGAAAAACGTATTTTTGTTTCAAAATGATACATTTTTTAAACTTTCATAAGGTTAAAAAACGGTTTATATGTAAGAAGACATGCCAATGAATATCTGTTGAAAATTTCAGGTCGATATATACATATTTAATGACTTGAAGTCAGGTCAAATACTAACCTTCCGTTATAAATATATGGCGACAAATTCAAAATAATTATAAAACATGATATCGATCCAATTATTTTAGTCCTTTCCGATGACCAGGATGCAATTTTTAACCATTTTAAAGGTCATGCAAGGTCACGAACACCTTTTTGTCAATAACTCGTGACATGATGACCGTAGAGATTCGCAGCTGGTGTACAAGCGTTTGTCTCGTCGAGCCGCATCTTTTCATATGCAACTTGGTCGACTTGTCACCTTGACCTTGAACCTGAGGCAATATTTTTTTAATTGACAAAAATTTGTCCAAATTGGTATGTTTCGGACCGCATTGACGAGAGAAATATGATGGCATCAAAATCATTACTCTGTATATTTTAGGTAAAAAGTTACTCACAAAAACTTTTGTGAAGAACAGGTTGGTTTACATTTATGACCTCTATAGCAAAAACTATTGACCTGAGGTCACTTGGTGAAAGAGAATTTGAATGGCTTTCCAAAGTTTTTGTTTCGGATTCCTCCTAGCTGTCATAGTTTCCGAGATAATGGCAAGGTTTCCTGAAAAACTTCATATTTCGACAAATATGACCTTTGATGACGTCATTTGACCTTGAAGATATTGACCCTGGGTTATTCAAATTTCACAAAATAAATGTCTTCGTAGACCCTAACCACCGACTACATTTCATGGGAATCTCAGCTCTTATGGGAGCTGAGATCAGAGGGGTGTGGGCGACTAAGCCACCCAGTCGTCATCATCGGTGCCTCTGGATCTCAGCTCTTATGGGAAGCGGAGATCAGAGGGGTGTGTGGGCGCTAAGGCCACCCAGTCGCATCATCGGTGCTCTTCTCACTTTATGGGAGCTGAGATCAAGAGGAGGTGTGGGCGACTAAAGCCACCCAGCGTCATCATCAGGTGCCTCTGATCTCAGCTCTTATGGGAGCTGAGATCAGAGGGGTGTGGGCGACTAAGCCACCCCCGACCGATTCGTGTACTTTTTATCCGTCCCGGAATAGGGTTAAGCTTGTTTTAGGGCACATAGTTTTTTCTTTTCTCTTGCAATATTTGATATCTTTAAAGACAGGTATTCTAGTTAAAATATGTATTTGCCTTAATGATTATAACGCTAATCTGTGTCGGTAATTTATGAACAAAATATTATAGTGGCAAGTATCATACATAAACGGCGCCGTTAATACAAAACAACAGGGGCGGTTCTTCCATGTAGGCAAGGTAGGCAATGCCTACCATTGTGAATAGCGTGAAGGCAGATGTTATGATGTGTCTGCAATAATGATAGCAGACACGTCCTAACTCCCAAGCGAGGATCTAGGGGGGGGGGGGGCGCTAGGACGCCCCTCCCTCTGAGACCGGGTCGCGCCCAGGTCGCACCCGCCTAGCGCAGCCGTAGCCTGTAGGGCGCAACTTCTGGTTTCAATCACGCTCCCCCCCCCCCGGTCAACACAATTTCCGTGACGCTCCACCACCCCCTGACCAAAATCCTGGATCCGCGCCTGCTAACTCCTAACCAGTTACCTTGGACTGTCAATGCCATGCTATCAGAATGTTAACAATACTCAAGCGCGGATACAGGGGGGGGGGGGAGCGCTGCGCTGGGGCGCGTCCCCCTTGAACCTCGGGTCGAGCCGAAGTCGCGCCCGCCTAGTGCCCGCCTAGTGCCCGTGCCCGTAGCCCGTAGGGCGCCATTTTTCTAGTCAATCACGCTCCACTCCTCCCCCATTGAACATGTTAATGTGACGCTCCAGCAGTCTCCCGGCCGGCAATAATGGTATCACTGACGCGATTGTGCTGGCTTAGTTGGGGGGCGCCTGGTGGCTGTGTATGAAGAAATCCTGGATCCGCGCCTGATACTGACGTACTAAAGCACAATGCACGGGTATACTTTGCAATGATTCATATTTGATAGTGGAATATTGCCTTAGCAACATTTCATATCAGTTTATCAGGGTGGTTGTCTTAGGGGTCTGAGCTACACATTTTTGATTTACATCGCCAATGTTATAGATGATAATATCGGAAGTGATGGAATCTGGTCGATAAGATCAAACTCTTCTTTAAATAAATACTGACTTCATGGATCTTAAATCCAAAATATTTATTAAAGGGACTTATTGTAATTTATTGACTTGTAATTTATCCACCTTAACATTATATTTGAGTTGAGATAGCCTTTTCCGTGTTGGCATTGCCATTATGTATAGGATAAGTTAAAACAACCACCGAGGTCGAATCACAAAGACATTTGAGTTTGGTTTTGACATCTGCAACATCCCCAGTCCCCAGTGTATTTGAACGGGGACCCTGATCCGATAACGCGTCACTCGTACTAAATGTTTGATGACAGTCGACTTGTTTTACATTGCATACATAAGACCGAACATATGTCAGCGTGAAGTTTCTTATTCCTAAATTCTCATTGACGTTTCATCAGCCCCAAATATTTTAAAACTGACTTTTGATTATTGAGCACCGTTTGTGAGAAACAAATGTCATAATCGTGTTCGGCAGCAATCACTTCATATTTTGCACCACAAGCGGCGTTCATTTGAGAACTTTTGGGAAGGTGGCAGTGTCCCTCTAAGTCGAAATTCGGTGATCAGCATGTCTGATATGCCAATGTCCAACTAATTTTAATTGTGACTTATACGATTCAGAAAACAAGTCGGAAATCAGCAAACCTGAACTCAATTTGATGTCCAAAAAAATATATGCATACTGTACAGTGTATGTACAGTCTGTCTAATATGTATGTTCCCTTTTTCTAAAACTCATCTGATTTCACTTCTGTGTACATGAGAGACTGATTTAAGAAAACATGTGGTAACTACCGCATGTTCCCTTAAATCAGTCCCTCATGTACACAGAAGTGAAATAAGATGAGTTTTAGAAACTAAAAAGGGAACATACATAATAGACAGACTGTAGTAGTCTGTACATACAGCAGCGTGAGTCGGACCGCCGCGCCGCCGCTGGTGGGCCGCCATGATCGTGTCGGCGCTACCAGCTGACGCCAGAACTGCTACATCACACAGGGCACATCATACACGTCTGAGTAGCTGGTAACAGGCATCGAAATATACTCCCCGTCCTGTACAGCCTTCCTGTCAAGACCAGACACCTGCCCACACCGTGCCCTCCCCTCAGGCTTCCAGTTGCTTGAACACGGTCTCCGGGCCCAGCCGGCGCTCTGCCCACATCAAACACGGCCGGCGAACCCTCCGACAGCCTGATCAAACAGTCGGCCGTCTACGGGCGGCCGTCCTTACATCACCACTGAGAGCGGCGACGGCCGGCGAACCCTCAGACGACGCCCTGATCGAACAGTCGACCGTCTACGGGCGGCCGTCCTTACATCACCACTGAGAGCGGCGACGCCCTGCACCTCCACCGAGCTGCGCAGCTGCGGCGGCGGCCCCGCCCGCTCCGCTCCGTAAACACGACACAATGTGCCGCCGCCGCCGCCGCCGCTGCCGGGCGCACAAATAAACGCCGCTCTGTGTAATATCTGAGCGCAGCGCGCCCGACCGGCCCGGCCGCGCTGCGAGCCTACAGCTGTCGGACGCCAGCCCTTCACGCCGCGCGGGACTCAGCGCGCAGGACTCACACCAAGGCGGCAGGCGGCAGGTTTACTGCCAAACGCGGTGCGCACGGTGCCCGCGCCGATAACTCGTTGCCGTTTCCATTAGATGTTGACATTGTACATCGGATCCCAACCCCTTTTACTTCGGACCGAGCATACCAGACAAGCCCAAAGCTTGCATCGTTGCGGCTCCCTCGCTTTCTCACCTGCACCTGGTCCTGGCCGTGCTCGGCGCGTGTGATGCGAACGGTGCCCTCCTCCACAAAGAACATGCCGTCGGCGTCGTCGCCCTGCTCGATGATGAGCTCGCCGTCGGCGAAGGTGCGTGGTCACACAAGCGCGTCCGCCAGGTTCATCCGCTCGTAAGGCTGCCGGCAGCACAGCGACGCGCACACAGCAGTCAGCCACGACGGTCACACGACACTGACACACGACAAGGCTGCCGGCACCACAGCTGGACCGAACACCGCAGACGAGATCACTTTAGATCCAAGTCACGAAAAACAGTACAAACCGCGTATTTACCAATCGAAAACTTGCAAAGACCAACAAAGCCAGCTTTACCAAAAATTATATTTTTGACCTTTGATGACCTCTGGAGCCAAAACTATTGACCTTATCTAAAATCTGATAAAATGTAAGCAATTTCATTTGTCATTTTTTTTTTCGTTTGTTCCTAGCTATCGAAACAGAGATACAGAGATATTTTGGAGTTCCTGGAGCGAAGTCCTAAAAAAAAACGGAAACATCTGACCTTTGATGAACTTCATATTAACCTGATCTAAAGAAGACCGATATACTTTCGATAGAGCTTGTCTCGAACTATCTAACCCGTTTTCGGCTTGTCGCTACGCTGCGTAATTTTCTAGATCTCAGGGGGGGGGAAACAAACCCCCCGCCGCGTGTTAGCGTTTGGCACAAAACCCTGGCCATGCGCGTGTTAAAGACAAGAAAGGCGAGCAATGATTAATATATGTGCAACAATTGTGTTACATATATATACAATATGTAAATGCCCTTGAGCCCCGATTTATTAGCCGTTTTCACGATGGATTATTTTGCGTGAAATGTTTTAAAACATCTTAAAATGTTTTAGTAGGAGCCGTTTTCACGATGAACTAATGTGCGAAAGGGTGTTTTAACCCTCGCCCTACGGGACCGTAGGGCGAGGGGTAAAACATTTCTCGCAAATTAGTCCATCGTGAAAACGGTTGCTACCAACACACTTTAAAACATTGTTTTAAACGTTTCGCGCAAAATAATCAATCGTGAAAATGGCTATTATGATACAATAAATGACTCAACTAAGTGTTGAAATATGCCAAAAGCTCCGATTTTCATCTTTTCTAGGGGAGTAGGTCCTTTTAGTGTTTAATCTTCATCTGGGATCTCTACGTGCTTTGGGCCCTTCTGATCTGACCAGGGACCCCTCTGACCTTTCAAGAAGATCCTCTTGTATGTCAAGGAGTCCATTCGGCCTGTTCAGAGGCCCTTCCTACGAAACGTATGCACTATGCACCTGTTTTGGGGTCCTAATCCACGATAGTCTTGTCTTCTAATCCCAATGTTTTGGCCTCCTCTTCGAGCTTTTGGATCCAGTAGGCTGTCTTCCTCTTTGTCTCCTTGTTCTTGGTGGCATCTATCTCTTCAAGCGACTTTTTCATCACGGTTTCAAGGATGTCATCCTCCGCATCTTTTTCTATACAACTTTCTACTAGATTAAAGTTTGGACGTTCTGGTTCAGACATGATTTGCTTTTGGTGCTAAGCAGCCTAAGCATGTATGGGAAATACCTTCCTACCCTTGGGCTGTCAATGTAATGATCTCACATTTTTTTATCGAAAATGCTTCGGACCTACCGGTCCTCGATACCTACTTTCGATACAAAAACTCGGTGAGATCATTAAATTGTCCCAGCCCCGGACAGGAATATATTCTCCTCCATCGCCATAACAAACTTCAAGACAATGTATGACGTCATGCATATTGCATATGGTAGCTTGGATATGGAAGCTATTGCACACAATAATGACGGCCTTTATACATATATACGCAAACTGCTTGTAAACTGTAACGTAAACAACAGTTCTGAAGTGGCGGGCGCGTTTCGGGGGCCCGAAGCTTCTCCTACAAGGGGCTTACAATTACAAGTCCTGTATCGAAACTGCTTAGCGTGTCGAAACAATTATTTCACCAAAACCCACCCATTTTTCAATCTGCTCTACAAATCTGAAATCTTAGTTCAAAACCCCATGTTAAAGGTGAACTCGAATTATTGCTTGAGAAGTTCACCTTGTTAAAGGTGAACTTCTTTAACCAGCGCCCCACTGGGGGGTGTTTGAACACCCCCTGCGGTTTCATCAAGATAACGAAAAAACGGCGGCGCGTAGCGTCGCCAAATTTGGCATAACTTATCATTGATCCTTTCCGCACATTTTGCGAAAATTCAAGTTTCGTGTCGGATTAGGTCATGTCACCAGATTAGGTCAAGTGAAGTCAAGTGACCTTCCAAAAAGTTTGCGGTCGTGCCATGACTACAGCTTCTAAGGGATCGATATACAATTTTAGGATTGCACTAGATCATCAGTATCTACAAAATGTTTATCTCAGATTTTTTATATCGATGACCTGAGGTCGGGTCAATTGTGTGACCTCCCATTATAAGTCAATGGATAAATATTTATTTTTGTTTAAAAAGATATCAGTCCATTTCCTTCTGGATAAGGTTATCATAGGATATTATGTATGATCCAAGTGCTAGTTTCGTTCAGTGACCCATACGGGGTCATTTGAGGTCATCCGAGGTCACCAACACATTTTCGTCAATAACTCTGGACACAATGCAGAGAGAGAAGTGCAACTTTCACCAATGTGTTTGTCTCGTCGAGACACGTCTCTTAATCTGCAACATGACCTCCTTGGGTCACCACTTGACCTCAAATATTTTTTAAGTTGACCTAACATGGAACAAATTAACAAATTTCAAAGCGCCTTGACGAGACAAACACGATGGCGTAAACAGTATTGCATTATCTTTGTTAGGTAAGAAGTTATTTGCGAAAATATTTAGCATTTTTGACTTTAATGACCTCAAGAGCCTAAGACCTCTAGACCTGGTTGTCCTCAAGTTTGACCTGAGGTCAAATTTGAGGACAACCAGGTCGATTGCAAATTTCAATGTCTGGCGATTGTTTTTTTTTTACGTCACCGCTTGTTTCTAGATAGCATAGTTCACAAGATATTTGGGGTTTCTTGAGCGATGTCCTAAAACTTGAAAACTTGACCTTCGATGACCTCTGGTGACCTCAATTTTGACGTGAGCGAAAACAAATACGAAATAGTTTCGAAATGATTTTTGATGACGGTTCGAACAGTGCTTTTCGTTTTGGTCTACGTGCCATAGGAGGGGGGAGGAGGGTAGAAGGTGGGGGGTGGGGGGTGTTCAAACACCCCCCAGTAAGGCGCGGGAAATGCAGAGACCCAGTGGGGCGCGGGTTAAAGGGAGCGTGCCTTCTGTTTTTGAATGTCAAACATATTGTTTCATAGGGTAAATAGCTATTGGTTTTATTGTCGGATACGACAAAATTAGCTTCTGAAGCCCTACCCCTAGTAAGTATATTTTTATATTATAATTTTCCTCTATATCTATAAACGTCCGACATAAAGTGATGTTATGTAAAACGGCGCACAAAGATAATACAATTAAGGTCACATCATGCAAGATAGAGAGAAAGTTTTGCGCAGCACGTTCTTGCCACTGTGAACTTTATCAAAAAAGATAATGGTTACCTCAGTTCAAAGCCAATACAAAGGTGAGAAATGGCAAGTACCATAAGTTTGGATTTTTGTTAACAGACTATATGGACAGAAATCGGCGCCTGGGCTGAAATAGACAGTGCGAAAATTTAATTCGGATTCGACCATTTCTTAACAAGTTATCGCTAAAAAACGGGGTCTCACGGGGTCTGAAATCCATAGTAGATCAAACATCTCAGTGTGAGCACCAATAAGTGAAACAAAACATTGACAGACTTATGGGAACGACAAATAATGGCATGGAAGCATGCCTAGACTGAAGACTGCAACGCCAGAAGCTAATTTTGCTCGTTACTTCCTAAACGGCAGGATTTTTTGTTCCGACACTTTGATTGATATGGTATGGTTTCTGTTGTCTCAGGGCACGATAATTTCTGGTGAAGAGTGTAATCAAGACCGGCCTATTGGCCAGTATCGCAAGGTATGGCCGTGTGCGGCCCCGTGTGGCCGTGTGTGGCGCCGGACCTCAGATGTGGCAGGCGTGTGCCGTGTCTACCCGGCCAGCGCGCGGTG
>VOPJ01004017.1:153368-200776 GCA_014673585.1 Semibalanus balanoides
TCTCTCTCCGCAAGGTTTAACTATGAATGTTCTGTCTTGATTTCAAAATAAAGACCAGCAGCTCGGGATTGGTTGTACCAGAGGACTAAGGATCAGATTGTGCCATAGCCCATGCTATTTCGATTGCTTTCGGCGCCAAACTCACGCCATGGGATTATATCTGTAAGAAAAAACGTTGTTGATTGTATTTAAAACCACTTAATATGAGGCGAGCAACCATTTTTATACACACAGTGATTCCCGTCAATATTTCGCCGGTTCCCAATTGTGTTTTTTCTTCAAACAATTTATTGTTTCGGGAAGATGGAAATAATAAAAGTCTGTGGGGGAAAGATGGCCTACGCCTGACGTGATCCGAGGACAGGTCAAGGTCAAGTCAGGGTTACACTTCACATCGAACGAGGTGCCTCTACAAGTCAAACACAATGGTAAACATCACATTGCTCTATATGATTCAGTACAAAGTTATGCAAGAAAATTGACGCATGACCTCCGGGTCCTGCGACCTCGTGAAGGTCGCAGGACAACAATGTCACATGGATCTTTGAATTTACTATTTATAAGCAAAAGGTTCGGAAGTCTAGTAACATTGGGCACATATAGCCATTTTCTGTGGTTATATGCACTTCCATGTTTCCCACTGACTTAAAATTGGGTGGTCTCAAAATCGACATCACCTTAGATCACTGATATACAAATCCTCCATAACATTGGTTTAGATATTTATGACCCGGTTAAACCCCGTGAGTTTCCAGCTGATCGGTCAAACAATCTGGCTGCGGCATGACATTACATTTTTTGGAGGTGGAATCACTAGACTTGACCTAGTGACCTGACCTGAGGAGACCCGAGGCCAAACATTGAACCCGATTTGGGCAATTGATAGGCAAACAGTTGTGCCAAAAATGGCGGCGTGAAATACCATTGTTTTCCGCTATTTTCGATAAACCTAAGGAGAACCTTCCACTCCCTGTTGTGGCGCTTGTTAACGTCTGCCACACATATTCCCCCCCCCAGCCTAAAAAATCCTTGCGAAGCCATTGTATGGATGTATATTGTATATCTTAGGAATTAGTGTTATTAACATTGAGTTCCTTCGGTCTCTTCATGCTCTGCATGCTCAAATTGCATAACCTGCCCTACGAGCTGGATCACATTTCCCCAACAATGGGATAAGTAATTGAGCAATACGTGACATTTTATTTCGTGTCATTTTTTTAGTATAAACGTGGGTTTGTGAAAATCGATGTTTTTTGGTAGGAACGGTTAATTTTCGTCCCCTTCCAGTCGTTTGGGGCTCTGGCTCGATGCCAACACGGTTAACTGGAATATTACATCAGAGTCATGCTTACGCCCTTTTGCCTTTGTGTGCTATGTTTGGATCTTGTCTTGCCCCCCAGTGGTTTTCCCTTAAAATAGGCCCTGTATTTTGTTGCCGTAAATTTCGCTTAAACACCACCGCCCTGCGCCGCTTCGTTTTTGAGATATTCACGAAAAACATGTGGGGCACAGAAGTGCCCCCCTCCAGTGCGCGTGATAATACACCTATCCACCAAGAACGAATTGAAGAACAAATTCACCCCAAATATAAGCCAGCAATTAGGCTAGATGACTGTCATGTGCTAATGTCTCAGCCGTGAATGAAACGCACTCTATGAGCAAAAGGTGTGGCCACTGGGAGGGGTGGGACATCTTTCCTTTTTTCACCTTTTCCTTCCAGGATCGCTCCTGCCAGAGAACTGCCCCCCCCCCCCACAGATTCGCAGGATTTGGCATAAGCCCTATGAGACCTGCCCCCAAACCTCTGGCTGCGCCTCCCCCACACTCATTTTGTGACGACGCCACTGCTATGAGCGCGCTGACAACGTTTACAAGTTCAAGTTAGTTAAATGCCAAATTAGAGTTGTTTCTGCTGGCTGCTGGCTGCTGCTTGTTCCCGGTTCCCAGTTGAGCCGCCCCTGCTAGCGGTGCTGCTTTCAGTTCCATCTGAATGGTTTATACAGGATGATCTGTGTTCACATGTTCCATGAGTACCTACTTTTACCTAATATACGAACAAATAAGCTACATCTATAGGTAATCATGCACGCGTTGAACAGCAAGAGCACCGCCAGCTTCCGAAAGTTGGGGGGACGGAGACATTCTGAAGTCGATTCTTTCCATGCAACGCCCATAGGCGTAACAGGCGCGGATCCAGGATTTCGGTCAGGGGGGGGGGCGCGCAATACAAAAAGTTGCGCTCTCCGGCGCCGCCCCTACGGGCGCGCCATAGAAAGTCACGGCTTCAGGGGGGGGGGGGCGCCCAAGCGCCCCCCTCTGGATCCGCCCCGGGGCGTAATGTACAAAAAGAAAAATGCTGGGTTTCCTCCTCCCCTCCCCACCACCGCCTCGGACACTCATGGTGAACACGCATGCTTATTCATGGTGGCGTGCTAGCATGCATCTAACAAACAACCCGGAAGATCTATCCTCTTTTGTGATACCTTTTGACAAAAAGTACCACATGTGGATACCTACCTATAGTACCTACCTAGGTATCCAAAGTCAAACTATCACAATTAACTGTCCGTCAACGTTTCTAACGCAGTGGCAGCCTATTCGTTTCAGAACTGCTAATAAAAGGTAGGTACTATTGGTTCCAAAATAAGCGTCCCGCTGGGTTGGCAGGCACAGCAGTTAAAGGGAATATACCGCCATGGGAAAAGTATGTGGAATGATGGAGATGAGTGCCACTCATCTTGTCAATCATCTAAATCATTCCACATACTTTTCCCAAGGCGGTATATTCCTTTTCTCTGCAGTGCCGGCCAGCCCAGCGGGACGCTTATTTTGGAACCAATAGTATATACATATAACATAGGTACCTACTGAGGTGCTGCATTGCGAAATTGTCATTGAAACCTAGGTGCAGGATCATAATTCATAACAAACTACAACAAGGCATACATTTTGGAATGCAATGCAATCATCTAAGTACAACGGATGCAAATATATCTGAGCGACCTAGTGCAAAGTTTCGGAAATTGAATGGGAGACGACTTGGGCGAGTGCCAACTACAAACGGGTAGTGCTTGTTATTCCTTTTAGGTCAAGAAACATTCCTCAGAGCTGCTGCCTGCTGTTACTATAGTACATACAATATCCTCTCAAAACTGAGTGAGGAACTCCGAACTTGACACTTGTCTGCCGCGCCGCCTGTAAGGATACTTACAAATGTCAAACCAGTGTGGATGCAGGCGCGGGAGGAGTACGTGAACGTCATGGGTGTGTGGCGTCGTTCAGGGTTGATGAAGTTGCGGCACTGGGGGGGGGCTAAGTAGGCAGAGTGCCGGCTGTGGGGGCAGGGGGTATTGTAAAGCAGAGTTGCCGGCTGGGGGGCAGGGGTATGTAAGCAGAAATTACCGGCTGGGGGCAGGGGCGTAAGGTAGGGCAGGAGTTGCCGGCTGGGGGGCACAGGGGGTAAGCTATAGCAAGAGTGCCGGCTGGGGGCAAGGGTGAGTAAGCAGAGTTGCCGGCTGAGTGGGCAGGGGGTAAGTATAGGCGAGTGCCGGCTGGGGGGCAGAGAATAGAGTAGGCAGGTGCCGGGCTGTGGGGCAGGGGGTAAGTAAGCAAAGTGCCGGCTGGGGGAGGCGGCAGGGGGTTAAGTAAGCAAAGTGCCGGCTGGGGGGCAGGGGGTAAGTTAAACAGAGTGCCGGCTGGGGGAAGGGGTTAAGTAGGCAGAGTGCCGGGTGGGGGCAGAGGGTGAGTAAGCCGGTTGGGGGCCGGGCCCACTCTAATTTACCTCGGGAATGGTAGGTAGCTGCTGACCATAGAGCCCGTGACGCTGAAACAGCCAAGCTGACGTCAGCGTCTGAGCTCTGCGTATCTCACACGGCCGGCACACGGCCGCCACACAGCCGGCACACGGCCGCCACACGGCCGGCACACGGCCGCCACACGGCCGGCACACGGCCGGCACACAGCCGCCACACGGCCGCCACACAGCCGCCACACGGCCGGCACACGGCCGGCACACGGCCGGCACACAGCCGCCACACGGCCGCCACACGGCCGGCACACGGCCGCCACACAGCCGCCACACGGCCGGCACACAGCCGCCACACGGCCGGCTGCCGTGCCATCGACACCTGACAGCTGCAATCCACACTGCAAACTTGTGCGATGGCGAGTCAAACGGATTCGGCTTACTACCGTCTTGGCGTCCACCCGTTGGGTCCATTCGGCCCATTTAACGGCCAGGGCTCGCTATCCAAGCCAAGATACAAGTCGTACACGAACCAAGTATGTTCTTGACTCCAGAAAGTTAAATTTATAAGCTAACATTTATCTTGGTAAGTTGCATTTATATTAAGTTATAATAGCAAACTAGGCATTATGAACCTAGCGCATAATCTATGTATGTTCTTAAGTCCAGAATATACCCTTACCCAGTTTGTGACCAAACTTGCATCTCAGTCGAGGGACGCAATGGCAGTGAACTCCGATCGCTATCAGGACCCGATGGGCTTACCACAAGGCGCAGTGAACCCCGATCGCTATCCAGACCCGATGGGCTTGCCACAAGGCGAGTGAACTCCGATCGCTATCAGGGGCCGGATGGGCTTACCACCAAGGCGCAGTGAACCCCGATCGCTATCAGGACCCGATGGGCTTACACAAGGCGCAGTGAACCCCGAATCGCTATCAGGACCCGATGGCTTACCACAGGCTCAGTGAACCCCGATCGCTATCAGGACCCGATGGCCGACTTACCACAAGGCGCAGTGAACTCCGATCGCTATCAAGACCCGATGGACTTCCACAAGGCGCAGTGGAACCCCGATCGCTATCAGGACCCGATGGGCTTACCACAAGGCACAGTGAACCCCGCGATCGCTATCAGGGACCCGATGGGGCTTACACAGAGGACGCAGTGAACTCCGATCGCTTCANGAGCTTGTGACAATGTGTGGCGAGTCAATCAATATTAGGTCACGTATGTTGTGGGTACCATTTTGGATGCGGGTGGCTGTGTTGATCAGCTGAGTCAGGCCCAGTGTCTCGGACGTACTTTTAAGTTTGCCTTCAAGATGACTGGCCGAATGCTTGGGTGGCATCTGGGTGTAGCCAGCAGTTGCCCATTCAAGTCCCAATTATTGTACAACTCTGGCGAGTGCGCATAGGCCTGCGTGACGCTGTCAGTTAATTGGTCCAGAAAGCGTGATTGCTTGTCTGCAGGCGTGTGCGGTGGGAGGTAGGTTGAGCAAATTATGATGGGTTTGTCTTTCACTCTAACTTTGACCCAGACTGTTTCAAAATTCTTCGTTTTCAAGGTCACTCATTCGGGTAAAGGGCAGTAATTTACTTACATAAATCCCTGTGCCTCCCCCACGTCTTGTCCGTGGCTTAACTATGGGTGGTAAAGTTCTTCAGAGAGAAGAACTGGGGTGAACAGTTGAATCAATTTTTAATTCGGAGACTGCCTAATATATATGTGGTTGTCACACGAAACATTTCCGAGTTCCTCAATGCGGCCAGGACTATGGAGTAGAGTTTAATATTATGGCAGCTAGTGTCAGATTTTTGACCTGGGAGATGTGTTGGGGCTTTGGCAGTAAGCGGTTCGACATGAGACGCGTGGCCGGCGGCGGACAGTGCAAACATGGTCTTTACAATAGATATGCATACACACACGACATTTGCGCTAATTCAACGAGCGGCAACAGTATCCACTGGATGTTGAGGGTGACATTTGACGTGTCAAATATATCTAACAACACTAGACAATATTAGCACGCTTATAATTAAACATGCAGAGAGTTTTTGGTAACATCCAATGAAACTCATTAAGAATGCAAGGTGACCCCGACTGCTGATCGACTGTGCGATGGGACATGACATTCTATTCTAACGCTGGAAGCTCAGTCAGTTTGGAATCCTAAATCCTTAATGGTGTGAAGCCGTACTTCACCTGGTAGCTGGACCTTCACCGCCACTTTGCCCACCCTAAGCTGCCGCCTAACCAGGGGTGTCAGCCTGGCTGACAAATGGGCTCGCGCGGCTGCCTGCGTGACGCGGCGCTGTCGGCGTCCTCTATGGTGGTGTGGCCGCCACGAGCGTTCGCCGGCTGGCCGGCCGGTGGACTGGGTTGAAGTGTTGTTCCCTNGGCCGGTGGACTGGGGTGAAGTGTTGTTCCCTGGTCCCCCGGCTGCTTCCGCTGTGGTGTGGTCGTGGGAGCGTGGCGTGGTGCTGCGGCAGGTCTCAGCGATTTCCCTGAGGTCACCGTTGTCAGGGCCGAGGAGAACTTGAAGGTCGGCAACCTCGTTAATGTTCTTTGCAGGCTGGTTTTCGTTCATTCTGATTTTCACTGTCCCGTTTGTAGTATTAGCGGCCCACAGATGTCTCCGTTTTTTTAGCTGGCGAAGCATATGTAGAGGAGGTTCTGCTTTTTTGATGTCCAAAGAGTCCGCTAGAGAAGACTTTGTCGGAGCACCTTGGGACGTCAGCACCGGGATGGTCGCGCACTCGGTGAGCCGACAGCTCCTTCCTTGAGCTGAAGAGCTGCTGCCGCTTGTTGTGTGACAACAGCTTCACCAGGATGGCTCGCGGCCGATCGATGGATCCGCGCTGCCTGCCGAGCCGGTGAGAGCGGTCGATCTCACCTGCAGACAGGGAGATGCCCGCTGCCTGTGCCACATCCAGGACGAGTCTGTCAATGTTTTCTTCAGGCAGCTCAGGCACACCACTTATAACGAGACAGTTTTTCCGATTTTCTGACTCCATTCGTTCGGTGTGCTCTTCCACCGCAGCCAGTTTGTCTTCCGTGACCTTCAGCTTCTCCTTTGTTGATGTTAGTGATTCTTTGGTGCCTGTGAGTTCTTTCTCCAGGGCCGCGATTTTGGCATCTCGCTGCTCCAAGGCTCGCGAGACAGCAGCCTCCACTCCTGGCGTCAGGAGGTCCTGGAGACGTTTCACGAAGTCCGTATCCAGAAACAGCTGTCTCAGCGCGCCTCGAATTTCCTCCATTTTATAGCTTTGCAGCTCTAAGTCGGTATTGAGAAGAAGCACTGTCCGCCGCCCGGCGCTAATCTACAGTGACCGGTACACTATGCTGATTCACTGGCCTACGCACACTAATCCGCTGCGAGTGACGGCACGCGGAGGGGACGCGCACAGTCCCGCCACCGGGCGGCGTTGGTCAGAGTACAGATGAAGTGATACATATCGGAGCGGATATCAGAACGGCGCTATGATTATACATGATTTACTCGGCTGCTTTTCAAAGCGTGAATCATGCGCTTCTCATTCACAAACTAAAACATTCCTATAATTTGGATAAAATTGCCTTAAATGGTGTCGTCTGCATATCTGTCCGATAGGCGTCAGAGGGTCATCGTCACAAGGCAAAAACATCCACTGGAACCAGTATTTAATCTGGTGTTCGCAGAAGGATCTCTTTGGCTCCACTTCTGTTTCACTTTATCAACGACTTACCACGCGAAATTGATTCCGGCTGCCTTTGTTGCCGACGACGTAAAAATTTTCCGCAAAATTACTCACATCTGACGGACTGCTGCTGGCAGCAGGATCTAGTCGTCTGACAGCGTGGTCCGTCAGATTTGGGGACTTACTCTAAATCCCCCAAGTAAATGCAGCCATCATTCACGACCACCCTCAGGCGCGCGCTCCGTCCGGACAGAGTATTTTATTAATGCACAAAACTCCGAGAGCGTTGGAGAGATTCGCGACCTGGGTATCACTCTAGATACCAAGCTCACTTTCGCCCCTCACATCAACAACATTGTTAGTAGAGCACACCGAAGCCTCGGATTATTATTCCGATCATTTCAAACCGGCTTAGGAAGATCAAAATTTAATCAAAGCGCTTGATGTGGTGCCTACTTCTCAAACGTTCGCCTCGACTCTAGAATTTGGCAAGTGTGATCTGGACGGGTGCCGGCCGACACCCACACAGTGCGGATCGAATCGAGTACAACATAATTTCTGATATTGGCTTTCTATCGAACACAACGTCCGACACGCCACCTTTCCCTGGCAATATGCTGATCTTTTGAGTCACCTTTCGGATAACTTTCATTATCCTCAAAACGTGAGTTCAGCACGACTACTTTTCACCAGGAATATTCTCAACTCCAAAATTAGATTCTTATATCTTTATACAGCATTTCACTTCATGCACCTGCTCGATCGATCCGCACTCGCAGACTGTTTTATGTGCCCCGTCCACGGTGAACACCGTGAAACGGGGTTTACGCAAACTGTTTTATGTGCCCCGTCCACGAGTGAACACCGTGAAACGGGGTTTATTCACATCTTAGTCAACTCCTTTTTAAGCAGCGTTTCGCGAGGCGACGTTTTTGCAGACGCTTTCTGGTACTTTTAAAAGCTCTGGTACTACTTACGTTGCATCTCTTTAGCACTTTTTAGCCTGCGGTGTTTTTACAAGCGCTGCTTTTTACCTTTACATTGCGTCATATTTTGTTTGTTTTTATATTTATATGTATATTCTTATTTTTTCGTCGTTATTGACATCATTTTTATTTTATTGTGTATGTATTTATAGCCGCGTTTTGCGAAGTAAATATCTTATATTTTTTATATTTAATATTGTAGCTGTACCTACTGTCTACTGTCTAATGTCCGTGCCTTTTTGACTTCACCTGTTAGTGGGGGTGACCACTGTTGTGATGCGCTTGAATAAAAAAAAAAATCAACCTCATATATAAGCGTAAATGGTAAGCATTGTCGTTGCGACCAAGGTTGCGACCCCCATTGCCCGAGCTGTCTTATGCCCGCGCCCCGATGGGGGGGGGGGGTTGTCCGCCGAGCGCCGGCAGCTCGCTGGGCGTATCGGGTGAGCCAGAAGCGTGACCTTAACCCAACAGGGAGTGGCGATATAGGCAGAGGTCATACTATTATCGCCCGCGGCCATTTATCTGAGCCGGACCGAGTGACGGCTCAATGACGGCTTCAGAAGCCAGAACGGGCAGAGAATAAGGCATGATCCACTTATAGTTGAAATTCAAACATGTTATCCACTGTGGGGCGTGGGCCTATTCCATACTATTTTTATTTAGATACTATAAGAATATCATTCAATACCACTTGCCTTACATGTGAACGGAATCTGAACAGGTTGACCTCCCCCTTCTCATATAGCTGTTTTAAATGTTCATTTTTGTTTACACCATTGCTTTCATGCACGCTCAATTTATATTTAATTTCGCTCTCTGATTTGCATTTTCTGTTCCTTTATGTTCTGCTTACTTTTCTCCATATCCTTGTGCTTTGTTATGCTCGAGATACATTTTGATGAAAACTGATGCTGACCATTTGCAATGTTTTTATTAAAAAATATAAACACTAATGTTTTATCAGTGCAAAAGATATTTACTTCTAAGAACATGTAGCCAGACATCAAGCATTGCATAAACCTTAAAATCATTAAATTTAATTAAACGTCATAAATCAATCATTTAGGTACGTTTCATATATACACATTACACACACACACATATATATATATATATATATATATATATATAATATAATATATTATATATTATATTATATATATATATTATATATGATATATATATATCCAATATGGCTTTATCAGCAACTCACGAACGGTTATTTGTGTACACTGTACATACATGTTCAACATGTTAGACATTATAGCAACGCCAGTAACATCTGAGATGAGTAGACACCTACAAATACATGATTATGAATGGGTATAACCGGGCACTCATACGGTTCACATACGTTACTAACACTTATTTGACTGCTTAACACCAAAAACCTCCATTCATTCATGCATGCGCTTAAATAATTCAAATTTGCATATGTTTCTGTGATTAACAGGAACACAATGTATTATCATGTGGGAAGTGAAAAGACCAGGACGGAGAAGGCCAAGTCATATTACCCCCGCCCCCCACCTGTCTGTGTGTCACCTCATGATACACAATATATTGCCCACAGCTGGCTGACAACGAGAAAACAAAGCGTACTCGACAGACATGCAGCTGTTTACGGGGAACACAGCTCTTCCCACACCGTCGCGTCGCATTACGGTGACGTCGCGTCCCTGGGCAGAACAGTAACACGGGGCCAGGCCCGGCGGGGGACCGTCGCCGCTGAAACCATCCACCGCGAGCTGTCCGTACCCATGTTCAAGGCGGCCCCCAGCGGCGGCGAGGCAGCACCCCGCTGTCCCAGGCGCGTCCCAGAGTGTCTGCCTCTGCTGACCTCGGCCCAGTGGGCCACTGCCGCCCGCCCGTCCGCCCGCCTCAGGCGCTAGCGTCTCTCTCGCTCTCTCGGAGGCCAAGGATAGCGTACCGGTGAACTTGATCTACATTCCGGCGCACCTGGTGTCAATGTCAGGGAGGGTGCGTGGACGCCGTCTGCCGGGTTCCAGCGCCGGTACACACGCCCTTGCGGGGGGCGCGGGGACGTCAGGTCGCCGACCGACCGAGCCAGGGACGCCGGACGGTGACATTCAGCAGGCGTTGCTGAGAAGTGGCGAGGCTAAGGACGGCTGATGGCCGGAGCTGGAGCGATACCTCCTCTGGCCACGCTCACACATCGTAGTTGAGGGAATGCGATGTTTGTATTGCATGCCGATACATAGTATCGGAATGTCTCAGGCTCTGATCGGGCTCGGCACCGAGCCAAGCCAATCTCTACGAAGTAAGACTTGTGCTGGTTTTCACTTTGTGTACGGTGCCAAGTAGGGGTATACTATGCCGGGTATCCTGATCAAATCCTTATCTCATGAGATTGTCTTTGCTTTTTTCAAAAGTGTGTCAATGTGATCTGGTCAAGACGAGAGATCATAAAATGAGCATTACTGTTGATTGAGTCAGCTATCATACAGCATCTACAATCTATCATACAGCATCTACAATCTACATGAATAGTAAAGGTGATTTAGCATTTGTTCTTTTGACTTTTAATGCCATTTTAATCAGGTAGAATATAGCTAAGATAGTTTTTTTTCGGATTGTTTGGCTCTGCGATGAATATTTAAATGCACAGTCCATGTATTTCAACTGATCCTTGGACTTACGTCTTGTTCTGTCTTGTCTTTAGTCTTTTGATCAGTCTTGTTCCCTGGACAAAAACATTATAATATACACATACACTCACATTTCTAATGAATGGTCAAAAACTATGACCTTGGCCAAAAATGATAGAAAATATTTTGAGGAACCTTAACCCGCCATTGGCCGGGGGCGAAAAACGCCCCCCCCCCTATCTCAGGGATTTTCACAATAGCTAAAAAACGAATAGTGCTACCAACGCGAAACTATTGGTACCTTATCCTACGTCAATTTGACGTCTTAAGAAAAAGAAAAATATCGAGTTACATCAAATTTAGTGACGTAACTACACACGACTTGACGCAAACATCAGCTAAACTCAAGCTGTATAAAGGCCATTTATAAAGCAAATTGCAATGGATAAACCTCAAAGATAGTAAGTGACAAAGGATAGAAAATAGCCTTCTCAGATTTTTAAGCATTTTGGTTTTTGAATCCCAAAATATCAAACACCTAATATGAAAAATTCACTAAAATCCAACATTTGTAATATTTTCATAAAAACGGAATATATGTAAGAGAACCACAATGTAAATACAATATTCAAACACAATTTCAATGCAAAATCTGTATTTTTGAATGACTGATGGCTCCCTAACATAGTTCGTCATGGGCCAATAAGCCCCCAGCCAATCCCAGCACAGGCCCATGAGCACCAAGCCCAGGCGCAGACCAGGACCAGTCAAATTCATAATATTGAGACCCATGCCCTGTCCGGCTCAGATAAATTAAACATAAGTAATTATTTAAAAAAAAATATCATTATCCTAGCATATGATTATTTACTTGTATACTATAAATTATAAATATTATCACGCACCTATGTGTTGCTGTGGATTTGGACACATCGAACACCTTCCAGTCACCATTGTCATACTGGATCAGACTTTGGATCGGACTTGATTTGGGAATTGTTTCATCTTACACCCCTATTACCTAATTACCATGATTTCCTGTTCTCATATCATTGCCAAAGTTTATTGTTTAAGTGCACTATATCATTTATTATAACATGCTTGCATGGTTAAACATCCGGTTGCCAAGTGAAAAAACGTTTGGTGACATAGCTCAAAAATTGCCTCATCCATATCCGCCCAGCACCCATGAAACGGCTACAAATTCATGCCCAGCCCACGCAATCGAAGGATTGAGTGGGCACCCATGGGTGCACCCGATCCATGGCGAACACTGCTTCCAAGTAGGAGCACCTCATGTAGTCATTTTTGGAAAAGTACTTTTAAGGTCTTTTTTAACCAGATACAGAAAATAAATGGCACCAGTGTATTTCTGGGACAAAACTAGTTTAGAAACATGCCTTTTGTATACATATTTATCCAGTTCAAATTTTGAACTTGAATGATCTGACCAGAGGGGTCAACACGAGACAAAAACTGGTGCGACTTTTTGCTCGGGAGGCTGCACCTAGCATGGGGGCGGCACCCGGTTGAGGGGCGGCATATTTTTAGGGGCAACACCTGGCTAAAGGGGTGGCATCTTTTGAGGGACGGCACCTGAGCTGACTTGGGTGGCGTCCGGTCAGTGGCGGCACATGGGTATGGAAAGGCGCCTCGTCGAGGGTGGCACCTAAACGGTGGCGGCACATTGGGACGTCCAAAAAAGTGGTGCGACTAGTCTGCATGGTCTGATAGGCGTCGACGCCCTGGATCTGACCTAGACCTTATATCTGGCCAGGTGTGCAAATGGCTGCTCCAATCAAATTATATGCGTAAGATAACCCATAAAACATGTATCGCATGACCTATTGTCAATGGTGACCTGATTTTACCTAATCTTGTCCTTCACCTTTGCTTTTACAATTTCACTTTTGCTCATACGGGAGATGCATCAAAGCATCATGCCTTTGAGAGCACTTCGTGCGATAATAGTCTCAATCTAAGGCTTTGAACGAAAAGTATGGCCCAAAAACTCAATTATCTAACATTTGACCATTGACCTGGCTGTGACCTGACATGTGACCTTATTTGGAGAGAAAAATACGTGCGTGTGCTTTACATGGGTGTCATTGAGAGCTTTCGATTGCCTTTTGCGCGTCTCGCTGTGGTTATTGATTTGGAAGATAACAAGGGGGCAAAAAACGCCCCCCACCCAGCCAATCAGCTGAGACCGGGTTAAAGTAAATGCCAGGTTAAAATAAACAACAATCATCTGGCCCGTTCTGCAACTAATCGAAAACTTCTTTATAAAGATTCACATCAGCCAATATCTAGCAAAATTAAACTACATTTCGCAGGGTGAAATCACATATCAGGATTAATAAGTATATATCTAACTTAGATATATATTGATTAACTCTCTTGATAAAGAATCACATAAGCCGATGCTTAACAAAAAATAACTGCATTTCGAAAGGTAAAAACCCATATCGGGCTTCATGCAAAATTGACCATATTAAAAAAATATGCACAACATGCCCGTCCTACAGGCCGTCCTACAGGCACTGTTCCACTCTGACCAGCTGCGAAGCGAGGTGCTGGCGACCCGGCCGTCTCCCTTCCGAACCCCACCTGGCGCCCTGCAAGCGGGTGTTTGCTTTCTGGCCTTCTCGGAACGCCCGCCTACAGCCCGGCTGATTTACCAGCGGGCCGCCGCCGCCTTGGTTCGGAAGTGGGGGGCGCCAGCAGAACTGTTCGGAGTTCCTCAGGTAGTACCTGCTGGATCCGAATACCACGAGGAGGGCAAGCTCACCCGCATCACCGCATCACCCGCCTTGCCGTCCGTCCGGCCACCGTTTACGCTCCCGCGGTCTTGGCCGGCTGATCCCGCGCACAAGGAACTTAGCGTGCCGGGTCTGGCGGTGAAGAGACACGGCGCTGGCACGCTCCTCGACACCGCGCCAGCTCCAGCAGGCACACCGCTGGTGCTTTAGCTCTCTGACCAGGTTAGCGATGAAGTGGTAATAGTCCGAGGAAATCATGAGCTAGACACTGGTGACATTGGTGATGCCAATACCTGCGGGCCCGACGGATCGAGGAGCCGCCTGGGAGCGTCCCGAGCCAGCCGCCCGGTTGGTCGTCGGTTGGCTGACCGCCGCGCACGAAGACACTAACACGTGCTGCACGTGCGGCTCTGTGTGCGCCACGTGAGACCGCGTGACGGACCTGCCAACTGCGCTGCCTGAGGCGCTGCAGGCCGCTGACACTCATGGACCGCAGGCTGGCACCACCAGTTTGTCGTAACCAGTGCGCTCAGCTTCGACCAATCCCGGGATCCTGCAAGATGGCGGCGGATGTACAGCCTAAGCAGACCACAGTGGCGGATTCTTGCTGCGGGCTTGTACCTGGCTCCGGAGCGTCATATTGTGGCGAGAACCAGCTACCACTGCACCAGTTGCGGGCCTGTTTGCGAGGACGCCGGACCGTACAGCTGCGTCTGCTGACACTAACCGCCGCACCTGGGTACGTCTCGTTGGTGCGGTTTGAGTACGACCGAGCGGACAGGCAGCGCTGCGAAGGCGCTAGCACGGTGGGCTGATGAGACGTCTGACCGCTGCCGCTGTTTCCGGGACCGGGAGGCCCGCACAGTATGAGTTCTATAATGCGTCAATTGTGCACGCTGCTCACTCGCATGGACGACCGGCCATTTACTTTTCGGTTATTGCACGCGCGTCCTGCAGTGCGACGGATCTGGGTCCAGACGGCCCCGTGGCGGCAGGACTGGTGGCGGATTGGACGATTACCTCAGCGAGCGCGGTAGACAGCGGCGGTCGCGCTCGGCCCAACCCGGCAATTTCTGATGCCGCCTACATACGTGTGTACCGGCTGGCGCGGGACGTTTGGCGGGCCGATGGCCGCCCGCTGTGCTGACGCATTGCCCGGCTTGCTGCGCTGCCGTGGAACCATGACAACGTAGGGTACCAGCGGAGCGTCAGAGTTTACGTCTGGGCCAGAGCCAGGTTGTTTAGACGCGCGTGCCACTGCCTCAGGGACGGTGAGAGAAGGCAGGCCGGACCTAAGCTCTAAGTTGGGGACAAAGGTAGCGCATTGGGGAGCGGGGAGAAGTTTAGAATTTTATTGTACGCGTTTTGTTGGCTTTGTTGTGTATGTGTCTACATGCTTACTTATTACGATGCTGTTTCTAATGTTTCTCATGGGTTCTGCGTTCTACGTACAGTTAATAAGCGATGTTCAACGGATTAATAAAGTTTGGACATGCTTTACATGCCCCCCCCCCCCCCCCCCATGTTTATACAGGGGTCGCATGGTTTGCATTGCTACAACTGATAACATGGATAACTTACCAATAGGGTAAGTGATATACATTTATAAAGTACACTTAATAAATGAGAACTTATGTCCCAGCGACCCGACCCCCCCCCCCCGGTCAAAGGACCCGGAGGCCAACAACGAATTTTACCCCCACACCATATTGGGAGGCTGGATCCGCAAGTGGATGGGGGCTCATTTGTCTGAGTGCGGTGAGCCCTTCGTGAAGAGTTTTGAATTAAATCCTTTTTGTAGCCGTATATGGAGAAGATATCTTGTGACGCCTTCTCTTCCTTGTAGCGAGATGAGGCACTACTGCACACCTTTTTGTTCGATAAAATATGTTTGTGATGATCACCCGTTTTTATTGAGTGTGCATGGTTTGAAGATGCAAAAATGTAAGAGTTGCTTCCAATAGCCTTCCTGTAAACCTATGTGTTGAGTCCCTCGGAGCTGTTTCTGGTCACCAAGACGTCCAGGAAAGGAAGCTTTCCATCATTTTTCGCCTCCATCGTTAACTTAATGTTGACATGAATGTTGTTCATCCTACCGAGGAACTCAGCGAGGGCATCATCGCCGTGTTCCTAGAGGACCCATCTGTCGTCCACGTGTCGGCGCTATACAGCAGGTTTCAGCGTGTAATTTGAGGTAATTTAGTAATTTGCAATTTCTGATGAAATAATATGGGCGTATCAGCTGGAACAGTGGAACTATAGCATAACAATAAGTATTACCGGTGCTATATATTTACCTACCAATACCATCAGTATTTAGCCTAACACTAAAAGCCATCCGTCCATTCATTTCAGCATCGATACTTTTGTGTGCATATTCGGAGAACGAAGACTTACAATCGCTGCCACCGCAAGCAGTTTTTAAAGAGATGCACACTGCACACTGCACAGTGGCGTGTGCCGTGTTCTGCATCCACAATGTAGGTGTCCGTGGAATAGTGGTTGCAAAATATACCTAAGAACTTGTGGGTGGGTATGAAGGGCAGCGGACACAGTTCTGCAGAATGCAAAACCCATTTTGAAACTCTTATAAGTTATATAAAGGTGCAAAAGCGCTAACAAAAATAGTCAAATTTATGGTTAGATTTGCCATGGTAACAATTAGGACTAACAGGGACGTCGCCACGAACCGAGAGTTGGGGGACGACAAGCATTCTGATGTCGATTATTTCTATGCAACGCCTATGAAAGATGTAATGTTGCATCACAAGATGTAGGTGATGTTTAAATCTGGAAATTTTAGGGAAGACGCGGCCCTGTTTGCAATTGTTAGGGGTGGCGCGTCATCCTCCCGTCTTCGACGCCCTTTGAGTCACAATTTAAACGTACCTGTATTATAGTTGGGCGCACAATATTATTCGTTCAACGGCTTTCCGCTCAACCAATTCAACACTGATTCTTAGTTCTTTCTACAGACCTGTGGCTGCACCTGAGAGCAGAAATATCGACTCAAGGGTAAAACATACCAGCTCCATCATAGAAATATCCTTTCACATTGGCGTGGGCGCGATACATTCACCGCACCACACCTAAACTCTCATAAATTACCGATGCGGCTTAGGTGAATGGATGGCTTATGAATATCAAACCATCGTGACCTTGACCTATTTCAACTTAAGGCAGCAAGCTAGTTAGAAGTGACAATACAATGCAATATACATATATGACAACTGACAATATTCACTAGTAACTACATTTTCAAACCTGTGAGATTACGAGCGAGCGCTTCGCGCTCGCTCGTCCATCCGTGGTATTAACCATTACTGAGCGATGCTGGTATAGATACCAGTAATACGCCTTGAATAGTTCACCTTGAAAAAAGGAAAAAGCTCAGAAATGATGAAGAGAAGCTAGAAATTAGTTATCATGATACTAGTAAGTCTTAAAAATATATATTTACACGGAAAAAGCAAATTAAAATGTCAGATATTTGGTTCAAATTCATACTTTTTTCCTCTAAGTAACGCGAAATATGCTTTCTAAGAAGCACGTATGTTATCAAAACGTCATCGATTTGAAGGGATCGTGGCACATACAAGACAGTACTTGCCTAATAACTTGTTGAAAATGCGGGAAAATGCAACCGCTTTTAGAACCACGGAGATTAATTCGAAGTCAAATTCAACGTGCTTATCATTTATTTAATTGGCAAAATCGCCGAAATGGGATTGCACCATTAATGCGGCGCCACTAGCGGATCCAGGGGAGCGCAGGGCGTTAGCCCCCCCCCATATTGCCTGAAATTTACAAAAATTTGACATATATTTACTGTAGAGGGAAATCTAATAAACTTTTACCAAAGGCATATTTGTTCTTAAACCGTTCAAGTTAAGTTACAAGGAAGCCAAAATCCATGAGTTGTCGAATTTGATGAAACTTTTTGAAATTTAGCCCCCCCATGCCCAGGGTTCTGTATTCCGCCAGTGAATGGCGAAGTCACATAAATATAAAACAAACGGCAAAAGAATACAAATGATCTTTGCCGTTATTTGTGTTTATCACGAAGAAGTTTTCCGGGTTCATCTATGGACGTGAAAGTTGTGTTTAGTTGTGTGAATATTTCACTTAGCCTATGCCCAAGATTTTATTTACGACAAATTACAGTGTATTCTTTTGCATAAATCAGCGCAGTTGAAAAATGGAGTTATTCCTGAAACCCATTTGCACTCAGGGAAGCAATCAAGATGAAGACGGATTTCGGCCCATCTGCTAAGACTAGGTACGTCTGAATGATTTCGCTGAGAATGTGCTGATAATTTAACGTTTATAGAAGATTTAAGCATCAAAAATTCACGATAAATCCTCACAGAAGTGTATGCTTGCAATCCAGCCGAATCCAGGGAATGACGCGTTACTGATATGGTTTCTTGTCCCAGTCCAGCACTATGCGTTTCTACAAACACTTTTCCAAAGGTCTTACTTTCATTCTCTACGTCATAATCCTGCGTCCATATCAGCAAAAATAGCCAAATAGCGATTGGAGCTACCGGGTAAACCCGGCCCAACTTTTAGGATGAATATTAAATAATTAATAGGTTTCTTTGAAAATGTGAAAGCGCTCACAAGTCATTTTTTCGAGTTTGCGCCACAAATTTGCCTATTGTCAACTAAAACCCCATGTTAAAGGGACTCTCCCACGCCTTATCAAAAATCTAAATGTATGCCGCATGTGTGCTAACAATATTCAGTAATTTGCTGCCGGAACACCGGATTATGACATTTGGTTCTCACTAACAGTGCTTATTTTCATAAAAATACGTTTTAATATTTTTGGCGCTATGACGTCAGATGAAGGATTTTTGGGAAATAGGAGGAAAACCTTCACGCTGCTATATGGTATGACTAGTGTATGGCTATTACAGCCAAATTGTAAAACAGTCGACTTTCACAAACATTGGGTAAAGAGAGATGAACGACATTGATTAAGAAACCCTTAATGCTAACTACACTATAGTCTTTGTTGGAGATGTCAAAACCAAACTTCAAATTTTTTGTGATTTCGGACCTCGGTTGGTTTGTTTTTAACTTATTACCATACATAATTGCAATGCCAAGCCACGGAAAATGGCTATCTCAACTCAAATATTTTTAATGTTAAGGTGGACAAGTCCCTTTAAAGGTGAAACTATTCCCTTATACAGCGAAGGACGAGAGATTCCCAAATAAATCCACGTCAATGTATCACCCGCCCAACGGAATTCGGTTATATGCCGAAGCATGCGTTTTTAATTTTGCACTATGTGTTGTCTTGCGCGTCGCAAATAGGTCCGAACTTAAAATCGATACTTTTGAACTAAATAGGTTTTTGCAATGTTATTTTTAATTGTTATTATAAGCTTCATGTTTGTAGGCAAAAAATCACATTTTGGGTGGTATTAGATGCGATTTGATTGCACTTTACAGCCGCATCATTTTTATCGTTTAGCACCCTTTTGGTTTTGATGCTACGGCGGTTTAAAAAAAAATCCAAATAGATGTAAATTGTACATCCACACCCTATGGACAAAACCTCATAACAATCGTAATTGATTGCGGCCTATTCACGATATCATTCGTGTTGTGCCTTGGCCCACTCAAAAAACTCAAACGCAAGAAAAATGGAGTCTGTATCAGGCATCAGCAAACTTTGTAAACATCTGCACAGCGTGTAAATTCACCTCCCAGCCAGGGACAAACCAGGACACTGGCACCAGCTTCGCCGCAACTAAACAACAAAGCATTTCGGCCTACTACACTGGCCGAAATGGCGCAATCACGAGGCCCTCTGGCCTTACAATTACGACTTTTCCAATTAGTGCATGTCGGTAGCGAGTAGCGAGCATCCCTTTACCAGATCGGTGAATGATGACCGTCCCCACTCCCGGGAACATTCTAGGTCACCAGCCTCGGACAGCAGACTTCCACGCTGGCCGGACGGCATACCATGTGCAGCAGCTGGACATCATATCACAAAACAGCGGCTCGGCGCTCCCAAACAGCGGCTCGGCACTCCCTGCCAGTGGGTGGCCATGACCCCTGTGCGGAGGGGCTCGTCGCTTCTTTGGCCCACCATCCACCTCCGACGTCTGCAGATTGTGTTTGCACTGGTTAGAGTGGTAATCGCGAAGCTGAGTTACTAGCACGACTGAACACTCGTGACCATCGTGACCTCACTTTCCGGGTTCATACGGCCTTCATCAAGGTCGAACGTTGCAGAATGAAATACAGACTTTCTCTTTGAGGCGTTTGTATCGCGTAACACTCGCCGGATATTTTATGGTTACTTCCACGCTATTTTCGCCGATCCAAAACCCTAGTAGCGTTTCTTTCTCAGTTTCGCACGAGGGCTTCCTTACCACACGAAGGAACGCGTGGGTCTCTGGGTAGTGCACTTTGAACCCATTCTCAGTCCGGTCACGCGTCTAAGCAGCGGTGAGGAGCCGCAGTAAGAATCCGGACCAGTGCGGCCGGGGCCACCTCGCCAAGTTAGCGCCGTAAGTCACGGCAAGTGCTCCAGTGATCTCTTCAATCCAGCGTAGTATCCCCCAGTGCCGGCCCATGAAACGCCTTACACCATCACAGCAAGTTAAAGATGTCAGCATTAATTCAAAGAAATTGACTTTTCATCACCATCGAAGTCAGGGGCTGTAGGAGGTCGCAGTTCACTCTGGCGCAGTTCCATCCAAGTTGAATAAAAGCTGACAAAGAACAATTTGTTTTGTATTGTTTTTTTGGTTTCATGGATAGATACCTGGCTGGCCAGAGAGCGGTACAGTTCGGCACAAATAGACGGAGGGCATTTGACACTGAAAAACATCGCAAAATACAAGTTGGATACATGTCCCATCTGCATAATTTCCCACTTACAGCCTGAGAAACGAGTCATACCTTTGTACATGTCGGTAAAATTGACACAGGTCATGCATCGGGCGAAATTGACATGCTCGCGCGACCCCTCACAGCTTCCCGGCCTGGTATCCACCTTTACCAATGTTACCAACCGGACCTTCCTCCCTCCCTGCCTCCCTCCCCTATGTCCGGTACCGAGCCGACGGGCGGCCCCCTCTACCCACTACACATAGACAGAGATCAGGCACCAGCGCCATCTGGGCCGCCTTGACCAGGCCACCCGGGTCAAGGTCACCGAGCAATTCCGAGAGCGAGGTCGCGCTCATTCCGTATGTACGCCGCGACGGAGGGAGAAACAAGCGAAACAGACAGGCCTAGCGGCACAACCGGTGCTTTAATCTACAGCGCCGTCCAGCCATAGACGCCGAAGACTAGTGCAAGCAGTTCCTTACGGAGCCTTGTCATCCCAAAACGCAAATGGTGAGCAAATCAATCCGTGCGAAGGATGCAGGTGTTCCCTGCACACCTTGTGCAGAAGCAACATCACAAGCTACTCGGCACATACAGCGATACTTAAATAGAAAAATAGTTAAACCAAGTGGGAAATAGAGCAACATAGGAGAGCCACTTAGTGTTTGTTTATTGGGGCTTTAGGGCGCGTCGACTGCTAAGGTCACTTTGCGCCCAAGGAGAGCCACTTAAATTATGAAAATAGACGCTTTAACCAACAAAATAATAGACGTTTTTCGGTCAAATCTGCAGTCCGGCAGCCACAGAGACGCACGCTGTACGTCCCAATAGCTGACGACGTGGCCTCAGGACAGGTCAGCCCTGTCCTCCAGGCCCCCCGAATCACAATCAGTGCCAAGCGTGTGGAGCTGCTGGAATGAGCAGCTCCAGCCGCCGGTCCCGTACGAACAGCACGGGTCGACATGGCGCCGCGGCACAGGCAGGTAGGCTGGAGATAAATCAGCGATTCGGATCCCAGGTTCGAGCCGTCCAGTGAACAAGGGTTAGACACTGACGAACGCAGACATTAAATTTTGCTTATATTTGACTCATGGTATGAGAATTGGCACGTGGCATATTTCAGAATTTGAGTGGTTTGAGGTCGATAATGTTTTGCGACATTTGACTTATTTCTGACCGTATTATTTAACAATTATCTTTTTTATACATTATATACTACACTATGTATATCATCTACCTTGTATAATACTATACCATATGACATTTTGTAGCAGGTTTTCACCTCCATACAATCGCAAATTTTGTTACATTCTCATCGCTGTAGCCTAGCTATTGGTTTCAATCTTGAACCGCACGCCCTGATGCCCCAGCGTTGCATCTAGACACTACATTCACCGCTATGCAATGCCTCACACAAGCCCCTGTTTTACCGCTGAGCGCCTAAGGGGATCCCAGACCCCACGACGCCGCGCGGCCACGACAACGACCGAGCGAGCTACAAAACAGCACTGCAGAGATTTCCAGTACGTTCTACCTCAGAATAGCCTGTATGTATTTCTGCACAGACGCGTGAAAGACCAACAGTATCATGTCGGCGCTGCCGGACACCGGGATCCGGTCCTGGTCTGAGATGCCGGGCACACGGCGCCCTTTGATGGCCGCATACTCCGGCCACCCCTCCACACGCGCGCGGCGACTCCCACAGGGAGGCGCGGCAGCCCCACAGGGGCGCACGGCCGACTATCGTGGTCGGCGAAGCTTCCTAAGCTTCCTCGGAAGCTTCTCTATTCCTTTCTGAGCTGGAAACCAGTGGCACAGCGACAAATTTGTATGTTTGAACGTTAACACTTGTGTGGCGAGCGGTCGCGTCGACGGCGAGCGGGGGCGCCGACGGCGAGTGGTCGCGTCGACGGCGAGCAGGGGCGCCGTCCCGCGGACGGTGACAGACGGCGACCCCAGCTGGGCCTCCTGTGGACTGGCTGGCTGGGTACGCAGGGTCGGACGGTGCGGCTGTGTCGGCGGCAGATGCTGACGGCAGGAGGCGGCGGCGGCAGCACGGCAGTGGCCGGTAATGGCCGACCATTACCAGTCGGTAATGGCCCCGCCGCGCCCCGCCGCGCTCCGGGTCACGTGACGGTGCCCCGCGGCGATCTGGGTCGCGCGGCGGTCGCTGACCATCTGTCTGTCTAGCCGGCGGGCGCGGCGACCACCGCAGCCCCGCCGACGACGTCTGCAATGAAACGAGAACCCGCGTGAGAATTCCACCGATATTTCCGTCGATGAAATGAAACACAGCCAGTCCAGCGCAGTTTCGTCAGCTGATGTGAGGGTGACTGAGAGCAGGCGAGTTGACCATACAGCGCGTGACAGACGAGTGGCCATACCCCAGGGTAAACACATGCCGTGCTCGGTGACGCCAGGTCATCGCCCGGGTCGCTAGGCAGACGCGGCGACCCCCGGGACCAGACCAGACGTCCGCACCGTAAACAGGGGGGACGAGAGGGGGCACAGGTCGGCGGCGGGACGGCCGACCCCGGCCGGGTCCGACGGGCCGAGGTTCAGAGGCCAGCGCACCGGCTGTTTGGGCTAGCATGCAGAGTTGATGGCTGTGGTGCCACTTGTCTGTACCGTACCCAGTGTGGCTGTACTGTAACCGCCGGACTGAGTGCGATGCGCTCCACTTAAAGGGAATGTTTCACCTTTCTGAAGGTTATCAAATATACGCCCGTTGAAGTGAATGTATGATGTAAGTGCTGCTGAAAACGGTGGTGATATTTGTTTCTCGAAAAGTCTCTTAACTTAATATATTTGTTTTATTTGGGACCATGGCGTCAATGTCGAGCTGCAGAAAGCTATAGAGAATATGCATAATCTTTATAGACAATGTTGGCGACTTGAATATGAGCAAGTATTTTGTTATCGTACTCGCAGCAGGTAATGCATTAAAGATTCGAGAAATACAAGTCGTTTTTCCCTCAGGATCAACGATCTTGAAGTCGCCGTCAGTCAATCAGTGGCGGCACTACAACTACTCACTAGCCTAGAAGCATTTTGCAAATGAGAAATTCCATTGCTTAAAAACGGTAAGTTTTTGGAAAAACTGTTTTGGTAAATTGTACTTTAAATAAAGGCCAAAGATAATGGCCATTTCAGTTAAAGACCAATTGCATTGGTTTTGAACTGAATTAGCCACTGTCTGTGTCCGTTATTGTACCCAAGTCTAAATTACCAAAACAGTTTTCCCAAAACATAACCGTTTTCAAGCAATTGTATTGGCGATGCAAAGGTAAAACATTCCCTCTAACAGTGCGACGCATTGACTAAACGCGGATATCCCACGACCGGCACCCACGTAACGGGCCACGTAAAATGGGCCGAAACGACCCATTTTAAGTCTGCACCACCTAGGGATAACGATTTCCGTTCGGTTATTGAACGTGACCGGTGGAGGGCGTATCGAGATCGAATCAGCGCCAAGGGCGAGCATGGCATTAGCCGACTGCAACAGCGGTCACCAAACGGAGAACACGTCACGTTCTGCGGGGGGCAGGGACCGCTCCAAAAGTGAGACATTGCACGAGTGACATGGCTCTCTGCACGAGTGACATTGCTCTATGCACGAGTGACATTGCTCTATGCACGAGTAAGCGGAGTTATTACGTGTGGCTGAAGGTAAAAGTGGTCATTTATTCACCAGAACTCACTCATGAGCGACACGCTCAGGGTGTGCAGCTTCGTATGTTTTTACGAGGCCTCGAATGAGCTTGTTGGCACAGTACAAGTATAGATGGTGGAGTGGTGGTGTGTGTGAGAGATGGTGTGGGTGTGTATAGTTTTTTCGTCTTTTCAGGGGTCAAAGACCAGAAAAGCTGTTTTTTGGTCACTTACACTTTTAACGCTGACCGACTCCCTGCGGTGACTAATTGCGGTGAATGCGTGATGCCTTATTGAAGACAATTTAACCTGACTAACCGGTGTCCATTCAGCATACCAACCGGCACTTCGTCACACAAATAACAGTAAAAAGGAGACAGTACCGGACACGAACAATAGGCACGAAGGGCAGTCAGCCTGTTGTGGGCTCATTATTGTTTTAGATAGGAACAAAAGCTTGCACGTGTGTCGCGCGACGTTGTTTGCAGGCGCGCGGCTTACCGGAGACCTTTCCTCGTTCTCTAGCAATGGTTGCGATTGGAATCACATCTGCCGTTTATTTCCTAAGCCTTTATTCCCATATATTTCACAAAAACTGATCTCGCAAGGATTGCCGCTATCACTCTTCAACTTATACCTCAGCTTCGCTTAATATTGGTGTTGTGTATTTTGCTCGCATTTTTCTCAGCTCGACATCGACGTGGCATTTTTTTCGAGATGTGGTTGTTCAGCATTAATGGTTATTGGTAGTGGTGTCTCCACGGCATGCGCATGCGCAATGCACTTTCTTGCAAGGGTCTGCTTATTTAATATACATAATAGTCGAACCAAAGAATGCTAAACTCAAATAATGCAAACGATACCGTTTAAGTACCACGACACGAATCATCGCAAACATCGCTGGCTGCATTATCTCGCAGAGCAACAAGTCCAGCCATGCAACCACTCGAGCATGCCTGCAGCGCTTGTTTGCTGGCCGCTGAGTTTGCAATGTTTCTGCCTGTCTGGGTCACTCGGGTCACTCGGGATACAGCCGGTGACGGCCGACAGTTCGCAGACGAGGCAGACGGCCGTGGCCAGGGTACGGCCATGTCCCCGGCCAGAGCCCTCAGACTCCAGGCCGGCCGATTACATGGGGTTATGAGAGACCGAGCTCAGATAGGCCGGAAACTATCCGACGACCTCATCCAAACACAGACACTTTTGTAAATAATTAGTCGAGGAAAACGGAAAATAGCCTATTATTGGATCTGGTCGGGCTTAACGCGACAACACGTTGGGCAACTATAGATTGCCAAATACCAACGCTTTGCAGTCGTTTCGTGTTTTTGGCGTTGTTGGCTTCTTGCAGCAATGTGTGCATGACTGATTACATGACAAAAATGTATCCATAGTGACATTCCTAGCATGTCTACGTGTTATCGGCAAAGCAAACAGTTTGGCTTCGATCGGCAACAATAACTGATCGTGCCCCGAAATGTCAAACACACGATGCATCAAAATGTCGCCGGCGCCCATTGCATGGCGTTCAAACACAAATATATTGAAACAAGGCTCAAAGTACCAGGTGTGGTGGTGGACACTCATCTTTGGGAGCCCACTGTTCTGGCACGGAAACGTTCGGGCCGCTTCGCTGGCCCCTACACAAGTATGCCAGTGGTGGTTCTGCGTCTCAGAGTGGCAGGGTGAGTCTGCGGTGTTACGTGCCGCCAGTCGCGATAAAACCCTCCATGTGTCACGGTTTTCACACGGCATGCGCCGTTCGTGGCGCTAGCAGCAGCGGCCGTGTGATGTTGGTCAGGCGCGCTGCGGTGGGAGCTGAACTGGGTCGCCCTGTCGGTCGAGTGACGTGTGTGCACAGCTGTGTATGCCGTTCGCGGGTGCACGGCGGTGGTCCACCGGCGCAGCATGGTGGCCAGAGTCATCTCACCATCGCAGGAGGTGTGTCACACGACAGGCTGGCTCGAGACGGACGAGGCACTCCCTCGCGGGCTCTCGGGGCTCTCAGAGCTCCCGGAGCTCCCGGAGCTCGCCGAAGCTGGCGGAGGCGAGTCGGCCGTCCGGCACGAGGCGAAAGTTGCACTCGAAGGTCAACCAGCTGCTGCATCTGGCACCGGCGTGGGAGGAGCCGGTCCGGTCCGGACGCCAGCCTTCGTCAGCGGCCGGCGCGAGCCGCCCCAGCCCACGGTCGCACCCCACCAACACAGAGCCGTAGGAGGCGGCGGCGTGACCCACGAGCAGTGTTCCGGGGCTCGACACCCACGGGATTAGGCAGACCCGTCACGGCGCCGAGCGCTGTCCATGAGCTATACGGAGTGATACCGAAAACGGGAAACTGCGACCGGCTGTCTTTCCGTCTGGCGCCGGCACAGGGCCCACTATATGGTCCGGTGAAGTGTCGCACTCGGCATGCCGCCCCACATGAGCTTTGGACCGTGCTTCGAGGAAATCGTATGGAACAGGCCATATAGGTACGTTATCGCGCCATCTGGGATTTACCTCACCACAAAAGGCAGGAGTGTGGCCGCAGAGGGTGAACTAACAAGTCAACGCAGTCACATGCAAAACAAACGCAGCACAGGCTCGGTAATAACATTAATCGACAACCGCAGCCAGAATGATTAACTAGCGATTGCCCAGCTACCTTCGAACTAGATTATGTATATTTGCGAAACGTTACAATTTGTATGGAACTCTTCTGGTTTTCCGATCTCTGCAAACTCAAAACAACCAATGGCTATCGCTGTTCTGGTCTTGGTGTTGAACTAATACGAGACAAACTTTCTGACGCTACCAAGGATAGGAATGACGTAGGCATACGTGATACGACTGTTGGCCGACTATAACAATTGACAACATCATAAGCTATTGCACTGATATTCCTTTGTCTTCGATATCTCTACAGACTGCCGTACCACGATAGCGATATTTCGCCAGCGCGTGTAATCAGTAGATCCCGGCCCAGCGGGATTCTCTCTGACCCCCAGGTCACCAGCGGCGGCGGCGGCACTGGCAATCTGTGCGCATACAATCTACGGGCGGCCAGAGAAGTTATTGCACTACCACCTGGCGTCAATAAATCGACCAGCGTGAGCTCCGCCGGCCGGACAGGTGTACTGCGACATGTTGGACAGGGGAGAGGGAGGGGGAGGGGGTCATAGGTCGCGCTGTGACACGCCAGACCCTGAGGCGCAGGGCTGGCAAAAAGTGCGACAATGACGCAAAGCAGGCACCAGAAAATACCCTTTCAAGTTTGCTACGGGGCCGAGAAGGCCATTCAAACTATTTCTGCCTTTCAAGACCATTGTGATGGCGAGCGAGGACTACTTGAATGTGATTTGTATTGTGAAAACGTCGTTTTATGGGTAGGAATTTAAATGTCGTTTGCTGGGAATATGTGGCAGTGATCTGCTTCAGCTACAATGTTCAGGTCACGAGGCGACTTTGTTTTCGGGCTTCGGCCCGATTTTGTCGGGGCGCACCGCACCGTTTTACGCCTGCTGAAACGTGGGCGCGGCAGAGAGGTCGAGGACCGGTTCATAATACAAATGGCTGCTTACAGGTGGTCTGGTTGTAAAAATGTTCGGGTGAGGAGCCGCGAAGCCAGGCGAGCTTAGTTCGGGATAAGGTGAAAATGGGAGGGGTGAAAAACATAGATAAGCAGACTGATCTGCTGTGGGCCGCGAATGCAGTGCACCAGGATGTGTCGTGGAAACTCCTGGCGTTCCTTCCAGCGAAAAATGTTTGGATTTGTTGCAGTGTTAAAAAACATACTCAGATATGGTGTCTGGTGAACATGTTTTTTGTGCTAGAATGCTTTATCAACAAGGCAGTAATTTAAACGTGATAAACAAAACAGATATACAGATATGGTGAACATGTTTCATGATAGAATGCTTATCAAGAAAGCGCTCGTTTAAACATAATAAAATGTTCATGGGCTTTGACGTGGAAACTGCCATAAACCCGGATGAGGTATTTGCAGTTCTAAAGAGACGTTACCACCTTTTCCCTGCACGAAATCGAGTCAACTGGTAGTCAGACACACCTAGGTTAGATATAGGCATGATAAAAATTCGAGCCAGCTGATCAGATGCAAACTCATATATGTGCGGGTCAGTAAATGTCAGCATTTAGATGCAATTTAGAGTTGCGGGCACTGGTGGAACCGGGGGGAGGGGGCATTTAGGGCCATGACCTCCCCAGAGGTCCTGAACCTATATGATTTGCTCCCCCGCCCTTCAAACGGCCGGACGTACAGTTGCTCACGGGTTGACAACGCGCTCCCCCCCCCCTCCACGGTTCCACAACTTTTTGCTGATGTCCGACGGCCCGCTATACGCCCCCCCCCCACCCCCTCTCAACAACTTTCGGAAATACGCCACTGGACTTCCCCCCCCATCCCAAACCTACGGCTAGATCCGCCAATGGCTGCGGGTGCTTGATATGCCGACAACCCATTTCACTCCTATTTGTTTGTTACTACATGCCGTTCAGGCGATGCTTATTGATCGCAATTCGAATGCAAGAAACACACATGACATTTGCCTCAAGTGGCAATTGTGGCGAAAGCAAGCAATCCATTAGTCCGTGTAAGTAATGCACCATTGACAGTATTATTTTTTTCAGATTATCTTTGCTGGCAGCCGCGCGGCGAGATCCGAAAGCTCTGGAACACAATGCACAAAATCGTCTACTTTTTATTTCTCACTTTAAAAAGAGCCGCTCGTCCCTGGACGAAACAGTGAGCATATGAATAGGTTACCACCAGACGTCGGGACTGTGGCCCATAAACCTTTTCAGTCGAGCTCGCTCAACCACAGACGCTTACATCCAACGGCAGATAGCCATGACTCCTGAGCCACCCGACAAGTCAGGCGCCTGCCGCCGTGTTAGGCGGCGCGTCACTTATTTGGCAGGTGCGGCAGCACTGCGCAAAATAGCCAACATTCAGCTGACGGTGTGGAGGAGTGCGGCTGTTTTTTCTCCTCTCCGGCGGCCCGGGAAGGGCAGGGCAGGGGTGGTCGGCAGGCCAGGGGTGTCGCAGGGGAAGCAGGGTGTCGGCAGTGCAGGCAGGAGGTGTCGGCAGGGCAGGAAGGGGTCGGCAGGGAGGGCAGGGAGGGCAAGGGTGTCGCAGTGCAGGCAGGGTGTGGCAGGGTAGGGCAGGGGTGTCGGCAGGGCCAGGGCAGGCAGGGCAGGGGTGTCGGNTGTGAAGGGGGATGGAGGGAGGGGTAAGCTGGGACCCGAGGGGGCGCTACTCCCCTACACCGGCCGAAACCGATGCCCCTGCGGGGAAAAAGCCCAGACCTCAATCCCATTGCAAATCTCTGGGCGATTCTGCAGGAGAAGGTCAACGAGCTGCCAACAGTCACCAGCGTCGAACAGCTCACCAGACAGCTCCAGAAGGCATGGGCTGAGATCTCGCCGGATCGTGCTGCAGCAACATGGTGTCGCATGCCGGGACGGCATTTGCCGTGCATGCGCACAACAAGGAGATACATACACAATAAAAGCTTCCACGCTATCGCCGTCTTTTCCTTCTAAGCAGACGAGAAAATGTATGTTCGCGTAATTTCTTTCCACCCTATAGCAGTTTTCCTGGGTACATAGCATATCGTTAAAAGCGTACTGCAATCGTAGTTCGTACTCACAAACGAGTCATGCTGAAAAGCCATGTCTTGACAGAATGCTCGACACTAGCGCCATCTATTTGAATATAATCCGAGCAGGTTGCTTTCATGGACACGGGAGCTAATAAACATGTTCATTGCTACCAATCATGGAGGAAACGGAGCAGGCATTTGGTCACCAACCAGTCCTGTGAACCGCATGAAGCAGTGCCTAGTGGAAAGGGACCAGCAGACTCTCTGCCCTGGCCAGTGGCCAGTGTCCAACCTGCCTAGGCGAACAGGAGCTAACCAATAACGAAGGCCAAATCTTGGTCCAACGCGCCAGTCACATTTACGAAGGTGAAGGGAGGAAGTCCAGAGGAAGATGTAAATCATTCCACATCGCTATCGTTCCTTTGAAATGAAGCTATCACCTTAACACGTTCTGCAACAGTATCACTTGTTTTTTTTTTACATTATGACTGGCCTGGCGTGGGTTTTGAAAACAAAGACCTTTCGGTTGTTTTCATGTTATGCGTCCTATGTATTGCGGAAAAGAGACGAGACAACAGAAAGAAACACGTTTGCCTAACAAAAAGCATTGTATATTTTAATTCATATTAACCGAAATTATCCGACCAATAACATTACAAATGATTCCTTATTCACTTTGACATTTGAAAAGAGGAATGCATGATGAACCACATAAGCCAGCAATGTTAGACACAAACTGAGCTGCTCGATGAGTGAAACCTATTACGCTTAGAAATATATCATGTAGGATTCCCGCGGTCTGTGAAGAACTGCAGCCAGTAACCAAACGTTTACACATTCAAGGCTCGATCAGTGCACACAAAACGACACGACCAACCGAAAAATATCACAAACAGTTGGCGTGATCAGGGATGAACATTCAGGGCTAAACCAGACCGGGTCAGAGCCCGCTGAACACACAGACATACAGCTCCTGTGACTTGAGGCTTGGCCAGAAAGTAGACAAGGTTATGCATTGTAGTACAGGGCAACAGCAACATCAAAGGAAACAAACAGGACAGAAGTGATGCTCATCTAGTTCGAATTTGAAGATAAACAAAACGTTATCCATAACAACTTAGCAGCAGGACAAAATATTACACCGTGGTGAATAACGTAACATTAAGCACTCCTTAGAGCAGAAATACGCATAGATCGTCATTGAAGTATCCAAGATACGGCGACAAATTTTATGAGTCCGACAATGGATATTAAATTCCAATACATGTTCTGAAATACTGAGTCTAAAATTATAATGCATCTCTCAATGACATGCACACATGCATTGGGTCGGACGAAAATTCTAGGTAGGTACTGGGTACATTACAGTGCATAAGATTTAACGATGAAGATGATCAAACATACCATAGATAACAGGAGGTATCCTGTTATCTTTGAACATACGTATCTGATAGATACGCACAGACATAGTTATCAAAGCAAAACTTGTTTCAAAATAACTTGAAGGGGAGTGAAACTTTTCGTTGAATTGATCTCAGGTTCAGTACATCCGAGTTGGTACGGATCGAATACTATGCTCATTTTTAAGTCAGTATACACGGCACACTGCATATGCCTGCAACTCGGGAGCATGTTTTGCTACTTACATTTACACAAAATGCAGAAGATACAAGAGAAAGTGTTCCAAATTAAACCGCCGAACAGAATGAACACATCCTACGCGTATCTCAGGTACTGAAACACAAACTCATCATCTAATGACTACACCTGCCGCTGAAACATGTCCGACAGTGCAATGAAAGTGCGCTCGCATAACGGACATTGTACTTCGAGATGGCCACACACAGCTCTCCGTGGAATCGCAACCACCAACGGAGCCACGCCGCAGTCACATAGAAAACCACACAAGCAAATGCATAAACGTGCATAAGTCGCGCATGTTTGACGTCTCGACTAGAACTGCTGAAAAAGGAGGCGCCGATGCACGCTTCGCAGTACCACAGAGCGAGTGGCGACCACGGAAACTGTATCCACAGTGTCGGTAGACGTTCGCTCAGGAGACACACATCTTTCCCTACAGTTAACGCGCCCCAGTCACTAGACCCGGCACAGCTGCTCGTTCCGTGAGCCTCCTCCCTGCGACTGCGGTCCCTGGATCACGGGCCGCGCGCACAGGTCACAGGTCACACACAGGTCGCGTCACGCACCTCTCCCTCAGCTGCGGCAGTGATAGCGGGGTGCTGCGGTGCGCCGGAGCCGATCCTACGCTCAGTCGGGCGGTCACGCGTCCCCGCCGTCAGCAGCAGTCGCCGGCGCAGTCTGCGCCACATGTGCCACCTGCGCCACATGTGCCACCTGCGCCGCATGTGCCGCCTGCGCCGCCTGTGCCGTCGGAGCAGGCTGCGTCTGCCACAGAGAGCCGGTGCCCTGCGCGTCGTCAGTGCAGCGCTGCCGGTGGGTGGCGTACGCAGCCGTCGTGAACATCACCTCACCGCAGCGCTCGCACTCGAGCGGACGGTCGCGCGTGTGCGAGCGCTCGTGGTACGTGCACTTGTCGCGCCGCGAGAACGCCTTGCCGCAGAAGCTGCAGCTGAACGGCCGCTCGCCCGTGTGCGAGCGCTCGTGACGCACCTTCTTGTCGGAGCGCGAGAACTCCTTGCCGCAGAACTGGCATCCGAACGATGCGGCGCCAGTGGCTGGGACGCACGTGGCGCGTCGAGGAACGCCTCGCAGGCGAACGCCTTGTACGCAGCCACGCAGGACGAACGCCCGCGCGGCGAATGCTCGCCGCCATGGCGCGAACTGGCGTTGATTGAGCGCCGGCACCCTTACTGTTACAAAACGGAGCCGGGCGCCGACTTTTCGCCGGCGCGCCCGACGGCCGCCCGCGCCTGGCGCGTTTGCCGGCCCGCCGCACCCGGGAAGGGCTGATGCGGTCGGCGCCCGCGTGGTCCCGGCGCACGTGCTGCCGAATGGCCTCGGCGCAGTCGGCCAGCCGGCTGCACAGCACGCACTGGAATCGGTACGCGTCCTCCGAGGCCACCTCGCGCACGAACTTGTCGGTGAAGTCGCCGGCGGTGCTGACGGGCGCCGCGGTCGGGTCGAGGAAGTGGCCGATGTTGAAGACGCCGTCGTCGGTGGAGCCGCCCGAGTTGGAGGCGGGCGCGGCCGGCACGGCGGCGGGCCACGACGGACGCCGCGCCGGCTCGGCCACCGCCGCCGCTGTCGCTGACGACGGGTCGCCGTTCTGGAACCAGGGGGGGAGGCGAGTTACCGCCGGCTCGGCTCTCCACGCATGCAGCGTTCGAGACAAACGTACGTGATCAGCTGCGATCGGCATCACTGAAATAACCACTTGACCGTATACAGTGTTGTGTGTGTGTGTGTGTGTGTGGGCGTGCGTGTTGCGTGCGTGCGTGCGTGCTGCGGGCGTGCGTGCGTGCGTGCGGCGTGCGTGCGCGTGCGTGCGTGCGTGCTGCTGCGTGCGTGTGTGTGTGTGTGTGTGTGTGTGTGTGTGTGTGTGTGTGTGTGTGTGTGTGTGTGTGTGTACTGTGTACTCATGGTTTGTTTGTTTATTGGGGTTTTCGGGCGCGATGTGTACTCATTGTTAAGACATTGGAAATGAACAAATCCTCCCTCGATCACGCTGCAGGACCGTTTCTCGTCCATAGCAAAGAAAACAGCATACATGCTCTTAACAGTCCAGCTTCGATGGTCGCCAGATCCCACGCCATCAATACCATTCCCCGACACGGAGCGAAGCAGTCTGGTAGTGGCGCTTAAAGTCGCTGCCGGGTCCCTCCAGGGCCAACCGCCTACCTGCTGACGCCTGACCAGACTCCGACGTTCTCTCTCTCTCACCTCCTTGTCGGGTTTCTTGGCGAAGTAGGAGCCGGCCTGGGGCTGGTCAGTGGACGGCGGTTCGGTCTTCACCACCGCGGCGTACGCGCCGGGGACGGGCGTCAGCTCAGAGGAGGGGGCACGAGCCGAGCCGCCCGACAGCCCTGCCGCCAGAGAGGGAACAGTCACCGACTGCACAAACACACAGCACATAGGCATACAGGAACGGCCGTAATTACCGACTGCACAGACACAGACACACAGCACATAGGCATACAGGAACGACCGTACAATTAACCGTGACTACACCAGACCAAAGACACAGACCACACAGTACAGACATATCAGGACCACGTACCGATAATTACCGGTGAACTACACAGACAAAGACACAGACAACACAGCATCAGACAATACAGGAACGACCCGGTAATTAACCGACTTAACACAGACCAAAGACACACAGCACACAGACATACAGGAACGTTACTCGTAATTACCAGACCTGACACAGACCCCACAGACACTAAAACAGTACAGAACATACCAGGAACGACCGTGATTACCGCCACTACCACACCGACTACAAGACACACAGCACAGACATACAGGAACGACATACCGTCAATTACCCCGGAGACTGCACAGAATTAAAGACACACAGCACATACGATATACATACCAGTGTCAAGACAGAGTAGGACCGTTTTCTCCATTTTTCTGAACTTGAAAGTAACGTGCCGTGAAAACTCTGACTGTAAAGAATTTGTTTTAGAGGTGTCAGTCGGTAACACAAATTTTGGTTACCGAAAAAATTGTGTGACCGATTTGGTAATCGGTCGGTCAGGCTTTCACATTTTAGAACACTTTTCGGTCAGTCTAATCTTAAACAATTCACTTTTTCGTCACATTTTTACGCATTCTTATTTCTATCCAGCAAAATGATGCTTAATTTGGTCAAAATGAAATACATTTATATTAATATTAAATAGAACACATCATTGTTATATCAATATAGAAGATATTGCTCACAAGAGTAAGTAAGGTCCTTAAACATAAGTATTGTATGCATTATACAAAATACATATTACATACTCCACCACCACCTATTATTTCAAAATCGGTTAAATTTTGGACATTTTTGGCTTCAACCAAAATCGGTCAGTATTTGGTCAACCAAAATGCCTCCTGTTTGGTATTGGACTGGTATTGGTCAGGAAATTTTGGGAAAATGACACTCCCAATTTGTTTTGAGTCTGCTGGTGCAAATGGCTGAGCATACAAATAAAATGTGACTTGACTTTCCGAACAACGGCCGGAACTTGACAGTGATGCGACACAAATTGTCAACACAAATTGCAAGGCGGAACCTCCATTTCTAACCTACCAACACGCGAAATTTCGGCAGTGATTTAAGGAAATAAAACTGGTATTATAAAATAAATCAACCAAAAACTTTTGAAACCCCCAAAAAATGTGTAATATTTTTGTTACAACCCCTCCACCGATACCATCATCCACCATCGATACCATAGTCCTGGGACACTAAAGCACGTTATACAAAAGACGGCAGTACTTAAGACTACGCATACGCAATGATACAAGACAAGGTACCCTTTTAACATACGACCCGAGAGTCTCGGTCCCCGATTGACGGCAAGACCATATCTGTACAGGCAGGCACGTAGTCAGGATTTTTCGCAGGAGTCTGTCGGTGAAGGGAAAAAAGGGAACGTCAGGGAAAAAATCCAATTTTGCACCTCAACCATATGCTGCTGACTACACAGGGAGGTCAGGTCGTCAGATAATTTCACATGATATACGACTGAGTCAAGATCATATCTGTACACTTACAGGATATACGACTGACGACTCATCAACTTTCTACATCATATTAGGTACTAGGTATATGCATGCACACATTAGCCGTTTTCACGAAGGATTACATTCAGCGGGCGTTTATGGCGTTTGGAGGCGATTGGGGCGTTTGGTTTAAATGGAGGGTGGGGGGGCAGCTTTAAGAGGTATGGCCACGAGACACGGTGTTTGGTCTCAAATGTCTTTGATCCCAAAATGCGAAATTCTGACCCAAATGCTCCCCCCCCATTTAAACCAAACGCCCCAATCACCCGGTGAATACAATCCATTCGTGAAAACGGCTATTGGCATATGTGAAAATAGTTTGAGTAGAAACGCGCAAAACAAAATACGCAAAAATGAACTGCACCTATACGCATTTTGTTCAATTTGCTCCGCCGCTGGCGTACAATTTGTTCCGGCGAATTTAGATCGTGGAACCACTTTTCTGACGCTGATACATACAGGAACGACTGTTACCGACTACACAGACACAGACACTCATCACATATACATACAGCAACGACTGTAATTACCGACTGCACAGACACAGGCACACAGCACATAGGCATAAAGGAATGACTGCAACTACCGTCTGCACAGACACACACACACACACAGCACATACGATATACATACATAAACGACTGTAATTACCGACTACACAGACATACAACACACATATCATACAGCACACTACCCACCCGGCTGCGCTGATCTATCCAGGATCAGTTCCGTCCAAAATAACTGACCTGTGCACTCATCTGGGGATTCACGCTATGCGTAAAAACCCCAAAACACAACTCTCGGATACTGGTCACAGCCGACCTGTACCGTTCCTCGTGCTGCAGTACCTGGCTGCGACAGTGCCAGCTGTTGCGGCTGCGTCGGCTGCGGCGGCGGCGGCTGCTGGGGCGTCGGCTGGCCCTGGGGCGTCGGCTGACCCTGGGGCGTCGGCTGGCCCTGAGGGGCGGCCGCCTCCTGCGCCTGCACCATCTTATGGAACAGAGTGCGGATCTGCGAGACCAGGTGGCTCAGCTGGAACTCGAGCTGGTCGATCTGCGACAGCAGCGTGGCGCACACGCTGCACAGACAGTCGCTGGCCAGCTGCGGCAGGCTGGCCGTGGACTGCGGGCACACACACGCGCGCGCGCGAGCGAGAACCCGGTCAGGTACGGGCAGAAACGGGCAGCGTGCGACGCGGTCAGTAGTCTGGCCATGTTTTCATCCTCACAGCAAAGCACTCGTCTACCTCTCCTATTAAAGACATTTCTAAAAAGTTAGCACACTTGCATGGCTGTCAGCGCCGCTGATCCAAATACTTCAAACGAATTAATTTATAAATACTGCTGTGTAAAATACTAAACCGCACTGGCATCACGTGAACAACGCCAGGCGCTAGCCAGCCACACGGGCACCACGTGACCAGCGGCCCAGCCGGCGACAGTGCCCCCCCCCCCCACCCACCCGACCCGCGTACGTTAGTCAGCTGAATCAGCTTGTCGTAGAAGCTCTTCTCGCCGTGGTAGGTGCGCGCCTGGTAGATGTTGAAGCCGGCCGAGTACAGCTGGTTGGAGCAGAGCATGCAGCACGAGCCGCGACCCAGCGAGCTCACCGACAGGTCCTCCATGGCCACACCTGGGAGGGCACACACACATTATTACTGGCTCATACGTAGGCACCAGTTCTGGTCTAAACCAGAAAATAAGCAGCTATAATCGATGGCTTTTTAAATAAATTTAGTCCGAATGCTTTGTAGAGATGGCTTTCTGAGGTCAGGACACGCGCTAAGCAAAGCTTGTTGCGTAGGTCCTGACTTCACCACCCGATCGCGCAATTCCTGTTGGTCGGCAGAATTTATAGATGAAATTTGTACGTGCCAGATATACCTGGACACGGTCCGCCCCGCTCACTGACGTCACCTGACCTTGAAAGCGACCGCTGCCACCGGTCGCAGACCATCCCAGTCAGGAGCAAATAGCGAGCGCCGAAGCGACTCGAACCCGGGCTGCCACTACCGGGATATCTCAGAAGTCCCAGCGCTCTCCCACTGAGCTACAGGGGTGGACCAACTGCGGCAAACATAGACTAAAAGAGCGATCAAAGCAATGCGATTGAAACAAGCTACATGGATTACTTTGATCCTCAACTGAACCGTCACCTTGCCCATCAAATGTCTGCCACTTGCGAATGGACACTAAGCAACCACCAGTCACATATTCCCGTGAGTTAATAATAACTATTCATAGCTAAATCGATTTTGTGGGTATGACTGTGGCAAACCTAGCAGCATTATCCTACACACTATCCACAGTCACACACATCGTATTACCTTCTCTCTGGTCAACCTGTGATGTTTCCCCTCCTTGTCTCTGCATGGCTGTGTGAAAAGGAAAGGCACCACCTTCTTTACTTAGCAGTCAGGCTGAAACAAGAAGTGACAGTTAAGATATGTACTATTGGTTCCAAAATAGGCGTCCGGCTGGGTTGGCCGGTACAGCAGTTAAAGGGAACATACCGCCTTGGGAAAAGCATGTGGATTGATGTAGATGATTGCCCAGAATCAGATGAGTGGCTCTCATCTCTATCATTTCTAATAATTTTCCCAAGGCGTTATGCTCCCTTAAACTGCTGTGCCGGCCAACCCAGCGGGACGCTTTATTTTGGAACCAATAGTACAGTCGGTCTATTATGTATCTTCCCCTTTTTAGCATCTAGAACTCATCTAATTTCACTTCTGTAAGCGTGAAGAACTGACACAAGGGAACATGTGGTAGGAACCTTGGTAGGAGGTACCAAATGTTCCCTTAAATAGGTACTTCATGTACACAGAAGTGAAATTAGAGGAGTTTTAGAAACTTAAAAAGGGAAGATACATAATAGACCGACTGTACCTAACAGCTCTGACAGCAACTATGGATACTGGTATAACTCTCTATTATCCCTCACTTAACCCGCGCAGCGTAGGGATTTCCAGCCGAACGCGCGGCGTAGGGGGGAAATTACCCCCTCGTATCTTCCGAACCAATAACCGCAGCGAGACGCGCAAGGCGGCGATCGAAAGCTCTCAATGAAACGAATCGAAAACATACCCGACATTTTTCAGGTTAGGTCAAATATCAGGTCAAGGTCAGGTCATATGTAAAAATCAAGTTAATTGAGTTAATGATTCATACTTTCCATTAAAAACCTTTGATTACAACTGTCAATGCACATCAAGCTCTCAAAGGGGTTTATACATCTCCTGCATTAAGTATAAGTGAAATTGTATGCAAAGGTCAAGGTTAAGATCAGGTCACAGTTTTAACAACAATTTATGCTAAGTATGCAGTATGCCAAGTTATTATGTAAGCACAATAAGACAGATGAATACATTCAGGGAAAACTTATGAAAAATATATCATTCTCAGTTTGTTTAGAAGCAGACTTTGAGATTTGTTTTGTTTACAACACAAAATATATAAAAAGGTATCTTATTATTTGATTGAATTGAAATCATCACGAATAATTTAAATTACATATGTAAACAAATATGATAAATGACAAATGTAAACAAATATTATAAAATATCTTGAATACTTCTGCTTAATCACATTTCATATATTTAACAATCAAATTTGTCATGGCAATCATGACAATTTTTTTGTTTCTTTATAAATTTTGTCTGAATGTTTTGTTTTTAGTCACAAATGTTTTGTTTCATGAATGGATGATTGGACATGATGATGATTCGGGTTTCAGGGCGCCTCAACTGTAAAGTTATGTGGCCTATGATTGGACAATAATTATTGAATAAAGAATGCATACATAATGATTGATTAATCATTAAGCAAGAAATTTGTATGAACTTCCCCTAAAGAAACAGCATAATGTGATATTAAGCACTTTTTGTACTACTTTCCACACAATTATGTGCAGGTACGGGGTACCTACTATGAAGCAGTGATCCAGCACCACAACATGTGTTTTATATTTTAATTTTGATGTAAGGTGTTAAATTCTGTCACACTTCAACAAAATGGTAGATCAAGAAGAAATAATAGCTGTCAGTGACAGAGTTTCTAGAGAAGTGATGTGTGACCTAAATAATGACACAGACTTAAGGGCACCTCAGCTGCTACCAGGGGGGTGTACTCCGGCTCCTTCAACATAGGTAAAAGTGGTGACAACCGCGAGCAGCTTGCACACTGGAGCCCGTGTTATTCACGATCTACTCTCGAAGCTTTATTTGGCGATCAGCTAGTATCGACCAAATCAGCTCTTGAGCAGTCTCTGACGCTGATTGGTCCGAACCTGATGACGTGAAACCGGGGGAGAATCGTTGTTACAATTTCGACGTGTCTTTGCCAGTGTTGGTTCGCTGGCATGTATGGCGTGTGTGCATGCACATTTTACAGCATTGACTTAAGTTTCATGAAGCGTAAGACATATTTAAGTCGTATATGAAGCTGAATAACAATTTGTATCGGTGGACACAGCAGTATTTACCTAAAAATATCTTCGTAAGCTTAGAATTTTCTAACCAGATCTGTGTGTTCTTTGCTGATGACCATGTGCGAACAATTTTTTCGAACTAAAGAGGGTAAGGTCAGGCAATTAAGGTATTTTTCAACGATTGATAGGCCTTAGATTGTGCCACCTTATGCAAATAGACTAGAAAATATATACCGATATGAATGATATTGGTATTTCCTAGGCTTTGAGTCTTGAGACACCACTCTTACTCTTAGTAGTAATGCTGCTGGTCTTACGTGACCCTCCAGAGGGAGGGGGTGAGCAAGAATTAGTCAGACGCGAGAAGTTGTTGACTTGGGAGGGGGGAGGGGGGGGTTGGCATATCGTGAACCCGACAGCAACTTCTTAGCGTCGACAGTTTTGGGGGAGGCAATTTTCAGGGTTTCAGACCTTTTGGGACGGGCATGGCGTCAACAGGCATTGCAGGTGTCATGAGATGCGAACAAAAACAGCTGGTTAAAATGAACGTCGGGCGGAATAATGAATATCATGAATATATATATAATATATAGATATATATAATAATATATAATATATATATATATATATATATATCTATATATATAAATATATCGTGCAGCGCTATGGGCGGGAAAGGTCACCCACAGAGGCGCAGCCAGACCTTCGGCAAGGGGGAACAGCATCCCAGGGGCCCCCTTCGGCAAGGGGCACCCCCGAAAAAAAAATCGCAAAAAATATTACCCCAGATTTAGGCCACTATATTTTTGCAGGGCCCTAAAAAGTCGCAAAAAGGGAACGTCACCAAATATTTAGTGTAAAGTCAATTCCAAGGGTTGGCATCAGCCCTCAGCCCCCTGACGCGCTCCTGGTCACCCAGGAAGGCGACCATCCACTCTCAGGAAGGCTCTGTGCTTCGGCCACAACACATATCCCGTTACCTATATGTACTTACCTACTGCTAATAAATGTGCAAAATTGAACGGCTGACGACATCGCCGAATTAGAACCGGTAAGGAGTATTCTTTTGGTACTACGTCACGACAAGGAGTAGCAATGCCAAACATATGCAATCTATGTGATGAGATTTTATGTCTTCTCAGGAAATTCATTGCGTTATATTTATATTTTCCACGCCGGTTAATGGCATCAGGGATGCATTTGTCATCGTTTCGAGCAGCCGTCGGCCTGGAGGCCGTAATCACCGTAGGTTGAACTTCGCGCGCGTGTAGCATAGTAAAAATGGGTCTGATTTTAGTTTATGCAGCGTCATCCGACAGAACGCATGATTTGTGATAGAGCACATGTTCTAAGTTTTGCAATCGATCGTTTGTAACAAAAGAGCAAAGCGCGTCTAAGTTTAGGCACGCACTGCACTAAATGTATTTGTAGTACGGCGGCCGGACACAGCGATCCGGGGTCGCGGAACTAAATTAGTGCTGTCACCACTTTTTCGGCCGGAGTGTTCTACCTGGTTTATACAGCCTTGGCTGCTACTAAGGTAATGTGTTGCCCAAAGTGACCTTGAGGCAAACAATCAGATAAATACATAATTATTATTGCTGATTGGTCAATGCTCCTAACAACACAGTGAATATTGCTAAAACACTAGCAAGCAATCATGCAATTTCAACAACAGGTGCTCACAGGTTTTTAAATAATGAATTGATGCAAAGAATGTGACCTTAAGTATTATATAAAGATACAATATTATAGAACACAATCATTTATGCACAAATGTAATTCACAACTTCATGACAAATTGAAGAAGTGTCCAAGGATTGGGAATTTTTGGTGTAAAGCAACACCCTGCAAGGAATAATATTCTACTCTTTTTGCCCAACTTGCAGGGTTATTTTCCACTCTTTTTCACTTTTGATATTATTTTTCACTTCTATATTTTAATATGTAAAATGCCAGAAATTGATCAAGTTTTGTATAATAGCAAGATGGGTAATGTCTTGAAAAAGGCCCTTGTTGAAGTAGAAATTCTGCTCTTTTTCCTAATTTTGAGTCTAAATTTTCCACTCTGCACCCTGGCTCTAAAGCAATTCTAGGACACTGAATTGAAGCATGACATTGAGTTCAAGCTTCAAACTTGTTACATTATAAGGACTGTCAGCACAAGTAGCTGTACTCAATGTAACACCCGTCATAAAAAATCAATTATGACACTTGTTCATCCATCATAGGGTAGATATAAACTCTATGGACACATCCTTACCTCACTTTGCATGCTATCAGAATGCAGACAATATACCAAATCACTGTGCTTTAGTGCATTTGTATTGTTTACATTCTGATAGCATGATGACAAGTCTGGGGTAAGGATACGCCTGGGGTGACAGCTGTTTACCTTTACCCAATGCAAGAGAATGATGATTGATAGCCAATATTATTACATTCATTTACAATGCAAACTGGGTAAAAACAATAAAACAAAGATTTCCCATATTTTTTAACTTAAACATGTTAGTCATAGATCATTATATTCCATTATCCTACACATATTTCAAAACACATATATTTGCATATTAATTGAGGAGGAAAAATGCAGTTAGGTAATAACGAGTGAGCGCCAAGCGCTAAGCAAGTCCTTAGAGAATAGCTTTTGGGGGGTATAAGCTACGGACCCAACCTGACCAAACTGATGATAACAACATTAAGGATATCTTTTTAATCTCACAACCAATTGACGCGGCCTTCACCATCTCATAGCTCCATGCAATCAATTACGTTATGGAAATGTTTTGTCTTAAGTGAGGGGACAGCAATAGCAGTCGCTTGGCACGTGCAGCGTCAGGGGTGTCTAAAAACGTTATCCTGCTAGTAGAAACAGCTGAACTAGACTGATTAAGCTGATATTTTGGTGTGTGGTTTGAGACACACTGCTTGCAATGTCGCACAAGTCAAACTTCAGATCATACTGTACGTGCAACCGTTGTTTCTACGGACTCTCGTCCAGGGCACGCCAATTAAAGGCGTATTACTCAAGGCCGTACATAGGTTGTATGATCAGCATTGCATCTGCTGCCCTGCACCATACAAATATGTTTTTGCAATGGAACTAATGTTGCAAACGTCGCAAACGTAGCTCTTGAAGGCGTGATGTCCGGACATTAATAAGTTACAGACAACCCCCACATACAAATATATAATATTATATCACAATATAACTCATTACAAATTCAGCTTCATCGCACACAAAATCTTACACGCTAATAAAATAAAGGAAGGGTATTGCTATACTTAAACAGCCCGTCCGTTAAAAGGCGTTTAAGAGCCTGTGATGTCATAGTAAAATTTGGAATCTCGACTAATAAGAACGCCGATCAGTTCGGAACTAGCACGCATTCACTAGTTACGGAACTAGCACTCAATAGTATATTCCTGCTTTTGAAGAAAAATAAAAGGAATGCAACAACGAAAAAAATACTGTCCTGCTTACCTCCTCTGTATTTATCTAAAAATCAGATTTCAAGACCTCTTTTTTGGCAGTATGGCTTAGCTACATAGTGCCCATGACGTCATTTGATATCATGTTCAAAGTTACTTGAGTTTCTTAGCGGAGAAAAAGGGCATTGACAGATATTTTTAATGGCGCGATTGCGTATATTTTTTGGTAGACAGTGCCACATCTAGCGATCATCTGCAGAAGCTTGCACCAATCGGGGGGGGGGGGGATGCGCTAAACCGGTTCCCGGGGACAATGACGAGACACTGCTGATGCTAAAAAACTATGCGACCGATCTGGGTCATTTTTTACCATTCGATCCGGTGTGGCCTAGAAGAGTGTTGCTTGTGATTTTTTACAGATCGCGGTTTACTCTAAGTGGACCAAATTAGACCAAAGCTACCAAAAACCGTTTTGATCAAATTTAGTCCACTTAAATCGGACCAAATTGTGGGTAAAACTCAGGACGACACTTTTTTGGATCACGCCAGATCGAATGGGGAAAGAAATGACTCAGCTCCGTCACATAGATTCTGAGCATCAGCAGTATCTGGTCATCATCCCCGGGAACCGGCTAGGCGCACCCCAATCAGGCAGCATGACAACACACACCGCTGGTGGCCGGCTGGTGTTGTACACGTAAGAGTCAGCCGCGACCCCGGCGCCGGCACCGCTCCTGCGACACCGGCCCGGCTCCCAGCAGACCACCGCTGGTGCTGCTCTGACCAGGTACGATGTGAAGTGGTGATGGTCAGGTCATGGAGTAGTCTGGCAGGGGGGCTCCGCGGACGACGCCGACTGTGCGCTCAGCTCGGCTGGTGCTGACGGCTGGTCAATGACGGCCACCGGTAGACACTCGGTGAAACGAATTGATCCTGAAGAGGAGGGTCGAATTATTGACAGTCTTGGTGCCAGTGCGGATCCGAGGGGGGGGGGGCATGGGCCCATGCCCTCTTGGGCTCGAGCTTGAGGGGCAACTCTGCCGCCTGAGGGGCCACTTCTGACCGCTCTGGAGGGGCACTCTTGTCGCCTGAGGGGTACTCTTCGCCTGATCAGGGCACTCTAGCCGCCTGAGGGGCACTCTTGTCGCCTGAAGGGCACTCTAGGCCGCCTCAGGGGGCCACTCTGGCTCTACCTTAGGGTCCTTTACATTTCGTTGCAATAAAGAAAAATAAAAAAAATAGGGGACCCTAAAAATAGTGGACCAAATCCGGCGAGTTTTTCGGATTTGGTATAGGTAGGGCACCCACTGCAATTGATGGGCCCCCTTCCTTAAGAGATTTTCTGGGATCCGCCACTGTTGGTGCTGAGAGGACTGTGTGTGAAATGAAAGTCATGAGCCGAGCAACTGAGTGACATGGTGATGCCGATACTGTGGCGGCCGACTGGGGTCAAAGGCAGCCGCCTGGGGGAGCCTCCCGAGGCCAGCCGCCGGTTCTGGTACGTCGGTGGTGACCCGGCGCGCCGAGACCACCTACCACGTGCTGCACGTGCGGCTCCTGTGTTCGCGCCACGTGACGCGTGGACGGACCTGCAACTGGCGCTGCCTGAGGCGCTAGCAAGGCCGCTGACAGCGATGGCCGCGGCTGCACCACAGTTCGGTCCGGAACCAGTGCCTCAGTTCGGACCAACCCCGGATCCTGAAGAGGCGCATGATGTACAGCCAAAGACGAACACAGTGTCGGATCTGCTGCGGCTGTACCTGGCTCCGGAGCGTCTATGCGGCGAGAACCAGTACCACTGCACCGTCTTGCGGGACGTCGACCGTCAGCTGCGTCTGCTGACACCACCGTCGCACCTGGTCGTCTCGTTGGTACGGTTTTAGTTCGACCGGCGGACCGGCGCGCTGCGGAAGGTGTTGGCGCCGGCCTGGGCCTGACTGAGCGTCTGACCGTGCCGCTGGCCGGCCGGGAGCCCGCACTATGCAGTATAGCCTATATGCACTATGCAGTCATTGTGCAGGCTGGTCACTCGATGGACGCCGGTCATTACTTTTCGTTTTGCCGCGCGTCCTGCGGTGGCGACGGAGCTGGTCCGGACGGCGGTGACGGCGGCTGATGACGGTTGGACGATACCTCAGCGCAGGGGCGCAGCCAGGGGGCGGCATTGGGGCAAATGGAGAGCGGCCCCTACACACGCCAGCCGGTAGACAGCAATGTGTAGGCGGCTATTTATATATTATATATATATATATAATATATAATATATATATTATATATATCAGTGGGCTGCCTTTCGCCTTAGTTATTTTTGGCGTATGTTCTGAGTTCTCGCTTTTTTATCGCTAGTTCTGTAAGTTGTCACTAGTTTATTATTTTTTATCCGCCGAAGTCACAGCATTATTGCGTCTGTCTTGTCACAGCGGCGTTGTACACGTAAACTTGACTCAAGGCCATTTTACAGCTGTCTGCGTGCCCCTTGGCTGTGCGTCGTTGCCGGCGGAAGCGTTGATATATTTTGAGCCTATATTGATATTTTGTGGTAAATGGTAACAGTATAGGTTGTTTTCACTCAATATTATTTTGCTTAATAGGTTTTCAACTGCATTTCACCGTTGTACTTGTCCAAAATGCTTAGTATGCATGCACTTAAGTGCGCCTTTATTGCTGTTTGTCTTTTTGGTCTGATCAATCACATCATTTGCAAGAAATCTTCAGACGAAAAGAAGCCTAATTGGGCAAAGAAGGATATTCGCGATTACAACGATGCAGATCTAGAAAGATTGCTGGACCAGTGGGAGGTAAGAATTTATCATTTTGATTTGTTATTTTAGTTTCCAGCCTGAACCAAGATGAAATGATGTATTTATGATCTGAACTAAAATTATGTTTAAAGACAAATAGTAAAATACAATATTTGTCAATTTGTCAGGATTCAAAAGTGGAAAACTATTATTTGATGTGTGTAGGTGCTCACAGCCCAAAGCTGGCTAGATAAATTTCCTAGATCAGTGTCACTCATATTCTTGAACTAACTTTAACTTGACTTTCCAGGAGGATGAAGAGGCACTCCCTGAGGATGAACTACCAGAGCATCTGCGGAAGTCAGAACCCCTGGACTTGTCCAATGTAAGTAACAATTTCCTAGGAAGGTACTTGAACCAAGAGTATGTGGTTTACAAATGTAGGCCAGGGTCATCTACTTACTATTTAAGGATAATCTATCTGTCTGTCTATGTCCGGCTTTCTGTCTGTTTGCACCATTTACCTCTATAGGATAGAGGTCAATAGGATCTCTATCCTCTATAGGATAGAGGATAGAGGTCCTATAGAGGTCAATGGTTTGCACACTCACAGTTAATTCACATGCTGAATTGGTGCAGCATACCTCCATCCCAGAGATGCCAGCAAGTTAGTAGTGCATTCCATAGAACACAGGCTGGTTGGGCAGGGAGGAGTGGGGAGGTTTCTTTTCGTTGGGGTACCTACTTTCATCCAGGAGATTCAAGACACCATCCAGGAGACTTCTGTGTAGACAGGTACATAAACATATAGGTATGGTGGGTGTGCTATGGGTAGTACAGGCTATCAATCCCTAATTGCTTATCACTGGCTTGCTACATGACCACTCAAGCTGTAATCGCCCAGCTGAACAGATGGGTTAGCACTAGTCAGTACTAGGGGGGGGGGGACTGGGTGCTGCCCCTGGATCACCCTGGCTTCTGGCAACTAAACTAGCAGAGTTTTAACATATGCTCTATGGTAAGGGGGGCAACCTCCTTGATGTCCACCACTCTAAAAAATTGTGATGCTCCACAGCCCCTGATGACATGCTTTTTGCTGTGCTGACTGCTGAGTACATGCTTCAGTACATTTAAAGGGAGTATGCCTACTCACAATGGTCATGTGGAGTTGTTGACACTAGTCTGTAGAACATATTTTTCT
>VOPJ01004017.1:201743-243015 GCA_014673585.1 Semibalanus balanoides
CCAAACTGACGCTGCTGCAGTGATCCGAAATGAAAAGCACCTACGCCACTGCTCAGTGCTCATACCTATATGAGCGGGGTCTGCTGCGCCCGGCATTCACCGAGCAGCGTGTGTCACTGTCAGCGCCGGGCCGTGAATACAGCTGAGAACGCTCCAATGCACGCAAACACCTTCAACCTTTTCATACTATGCAATATTGTGCACAAAGTACCTGGTAACCTGTATAGGGCTGTAGCTTAATGTAAGACCCCGCGACCAGCATGTCCTCGGCCTCGCCAAAAATCAGGGGGGTCTTATCGCTATCTCCGTAACGTGTCCACAGAAACTTATGACGTCACCCCAGAACTCAATTCTAGCGGATGCCGTTTGCGGTCGGTTAAAACAGTTCTTCGCAAATAACTTTTCAACAAATAAAGATGCAACAAATATTTTGATGTCATCGTGTTCACCTTGTTAGGATCCGTCGACTTGTACCCATTTCATCTGGTTAAGGTAAAATTCAAAAGTGTCAAAGTTTACGACCGGCACGGCGCGTAGTAAAGGGAATAAGAAAATACTAAAAATAATAGGTATTTCTCATCCCATTGGGCGTATAGTATGGGTCTGGAGCAGATTGATTCCTCACACATGAACCTTTGGTGGACTCCTAGTGGTCTAATATTGGACCTGAGTGAAATGACTGGCTCTTTCCGATTTGCCTGTTTATTTGAGGCTTTCCCAGTGCTGTCCTTGCATTTATGTAACCTTTATGTTCGAGTTACAGGACATTTATTTTCCCGAAATAGTTTTAACTGCAATGGCGGGGGAGGCCGATGGATACGATGACGTTTGTTTTGACGTCATGACCCACGTAAAATACGGTGTCTCTACTACCTCCTATATATGGCCTGCCAAAAATATGGTCAGTGACGTTCGATTTTTATAATTCTTCATTAAAAACGCGCTTTAAATAACTCTGTAATTGATATCAATCGAGTAACAGGTAGAAGATCCGTAGAACACGACTATATAGCTATTTTGTATGGGTCTGGTATCAAAATAAAAATGTGGCTAACAATGGCTAAATATGAAGAGCTTTCTAAAGATACCTATAATGGTCTGGTACAAAATAAAAGTTTCTAAACATATGACAAACTTTCTTTTTTAAAAACTATCAGCTTAATTGATAAGATAAAGTAATGAAATGCGCTGGGATAAATGTTCGTTTGCCGCGGTTTATAGCGTTGCCATATTTTACGTGACATCTTTTTCTCGGTGAATGATACATGCGTACCCAATCAGTCAATTTTGCCACCCCTGGCAAAAATCCGTGGCGCCGCCCCTGTGCCCCCTTAAGAATGCAAAGGGGCACGGTGCCCCGGTGCCCTCCCCCGTTCCGCCGCCTATGATTCTGAGGATACGCAAGATAGCAACCCAATTCCTTCTTGATCATGTTATCATCGGCCATTCCTGAAGAGGAAGACCCAGGTGCGATTTGTGTTAAGTGACCTCTACAGGGTCAGCCGAGGTCATCCGAGGTCACCAACAATGTTTGTCATTAACTCTCGATAAAACCCAGTTAACCCGCGCCCTGGAGGGCCTCCGAGACAACTTCGCCATGGTGGGAGGGGGGGGGGGTAAAATGACCCCCGTCTAACTCGAAAACTAAAAGAGATAGAAAGACGCGAGAAAAAAAAAAACACTCGAAAGCTCTCAACGTGTACATTTAAAGTTACACAGACCATGTTTTGCTAAGGTCAATATTGAGGTCACCAGAGGTCATCAAAGGACAAATTTCACAGTTTTTTACTTTGCTTCGAACAGCCCCCGTATATCTGGTGAACTATGATAGCTAGGAACAAACGGAAAAAGCAATCGGAAGCTTATTGAATTTGCAATATCAATTGGTGTCCTCAACATTGAGCTCAGATCAATAGTTTAGGCTCCAGAGGTCATCGAAGTTCACAAATATAGTTTTGTGTAGAACTTGTTTTTCAAAACAACTTTTTATTTATAAATGATAGAGGAACGAATCTAGCACCATCGTGTTTGTCTCGTTGAAGGAGGCGCTTTGAAACATAATAATTGGTGACCATTGTGAGGTCAATTTCAAAATTTGACCTCAGGTCAAGGTCCTTTGGTTGACCCGGGTAGGTCATGTTGCATATGGAGCCGATGCGGCCAGACGAGACGAAACACAAGTGGTGTTAACCACTCGTCTCTATCTCTTTTCTATCTAAGAGTTATTAGCAAATCATTGTTGATGACGTGTGATGACCTCAGATGACCTCAGATGACCTTGTAAGAGATCACTGAAGCTAACAACTTGCACCCTTGATCATCCAGAATTAGCTAAAATAACATGATTCTGAAAAGAATTAGCCTGATTCAATCGGGTATTTTCTGGAATAGGAAGCATTTTAGGGTATTTTCTGAAAGCGCCCTTTTAGACCGATTGAGGGTTTGTAGTAAGCGGCCTTGTCTTTTTTTTCTTTTTTTTTCACGCGTTTTTTTATTACACATAAACATGTACGAATATGAATTGCCAGCGTACGAAAATGTTAGAATATAGCACCATTATTTAACACAAGTTAAGGTTTCCCTACGCTGCATTTAACAAAGTGGAATTAGTTTAAGAAGAGTGCTTTATGCAACTTAAACACAAACAAACAATATCTACAAGAAATAGCACATCAAACAAATAAATACAAAATCATAAAAAACATTTTTAGTAATATAACATACAGTCTGAGCAACCGATTTCCGAAACAGATTCGTATACAGCCCTATTTCGCTCGCTGATGACTCTCACAACATTTGTATGATCACGTTACAGCATAGAGCACGACATCATAGCACAGAAGCGAATACAATAAACAAATGCTTACTTTACTTTACAATCGCTCTGGCTTTACACGCACTCGGCACTACTGCCAAAACTAGTCGAGTTCCGACCGAAATGCCTGAAAAAGCACGTCTGCCGACAACTTAACCCGTTTGACCGACACGGCGACTTTCCTCGCTTCCACTCCTCCCTCATCCCCTGCGGCCACTAATTTCTCAACACACTGGCAGTATTCTTTCCAGAACTTGTCAACGCACTCTAAGTATTGTCCTGGTTTACGCTTAGATGCCTGTATCAAGTCCTTAACAGTCTCGATCACATCTCGCTCGTTGTTAACGGATATGATCCGCGACCGGAGTCCTACTGCAACGCACAGCCTGCAGCTGCTCTGCCGCCTCGCTGGGGTGACGGCCGATGACTTCGCCTCGATGACAGTTGAGCTTGTCGCTGCCGCGGGGCCACCGACGGCGTCAAACCAGCCGTCCGACTGGGACGCTGGGGTCAGGTCGGCCGCGGCCGCCCGCGGCCGCAGAGGCGCGGCCACGGCCGACGGTCGATGGTCAGGTCAGGCTGGCGGCAGGGACGCCGCCGCCGCTGCCGGGCGCTGTGGCTCAGCCAGGTCACCGCCGGGCGGGTCTACCGTGGCCGGCCAGGCAGGCGGCGGCCCCTGCACCACCGGCAGAGGCACGTCCAGATTGGACGAGGCTGCGGTGGCTCGTACAGCAGGTGGCGTCTGCGTCGTCTCAGTACGAAGAGACGGTGACAGGTCGCAAGTTGAGACGGCGCTGGTTCCGTTGAATGCACGTGTTGCAGAGCTCTAGCACAGGACTGGGGCAAGAGGCTGCTTGCGCCAGCTTGCGTTGCACGATCGCGAGGCTCGACACACTGCCTGAGCGCGCCTCTGAGCAGGCCGCCCGCGCGCGTATTTTGAAATGTAATGTTGAGATAAGTAAAATACATTGAAAGGCAACAGCAATCTGGCATTTTTTAACCTCTAACCTAACTAACCTAAACCTAACCTAACCTACTCCTAACCTAACCTAACCTAACCCTACCTAACCCTAACCCTAACCTAACCTAACCTAACCGTAACCCTACTAAACCTATACCTAACTACCTAAACTAAACGCTAAACCTATACCTAACCTAACATAACCCTATCTAAAGCCCTAACCTATTTTACGTGGCTTTTTACTTATCTCAACATTACAAATTTAACACACGAGGTCCGCCGCGCTGGGACAGCTCCGTGTCAGCTGCGTGACGGCTGACATGTCGCGGTATTTTTGTACCGCGGCGAACGCGAAAGTTTACGGACAAAACACGTTACCATTTTGTGTTACACTGGAAAAATTGCCTCTTCCCTTTTCAGTGTGTACGAGACTCGCAGCAACTTGCCGACGTTTGGGGATTCAGGACCGGAGAATGAAGAGCCCTGTAACCCGCACGACGAGTTTTTGATCGGAACAGTGAGTCGCGGTCAGATCCCATGCCAGTTGACGTGAATTCTGCAAAGATAGTCTGACTCCACAAGCGAAAAGCCGCTTTTACCTGTGTGAGGTTCAGATTGAACGCCATGTGCTCCGACAACAAAGCTTGCAGGAGCTCGGCCGTCTCCTCACCCTGAGTAGCTTCAGGAATAGCTGAGCCGAAGAATACGAGACAGGCTTGTCTGGCGTGCTGCTGCATCTTGTCATTTTCCCGCTCCAATTCTTTAACTCGTTGCCGTAGGTCCGACAACTGCTGGCGCAGCTCCTCGATGTCCTGCTTTGCCTGAGACTGCAGACGCGTCACAGCGCTGGTGGACGGCGATGTTGGCTGCAGTGGTGAGGCTGCTTTCCGCTTTGTCTCCATACTAGTCGCAATATCACACTGCCGGCGCCACACCACTACCACCGCCCGCCCCTCACCGCCCGCAGAGTGTAAGCGGCCTTGTCAGGTCAGGATCGAGTCTCACAGGCCTGGGAAAAGGTTCATTCAGGAAGGACAAATTATGGAATACATGGTTCTCAGGCCTGGGGCATAAACAATTGCCTAAGACAGGCGACAGCTTGCCCCCTCAGATCAGCCTTGGCATCGCCCGAAGTCTGTAATAGGGCTCTGTCAAGCCGGATATTATTCCCGCAGGCAGCTGCCAGCCGCCGGTCTGGTACGTCGGTTGGTGTCCGGCCGCGCCGAGCCCACCTACACGTGCTGCACGTGCGGCTCTGTGTCGCGCCACGTGGACCGCGTGACGGACCTGCAACTGGCGCGCCTGAGGCGCTAGCAAGGGCCGCCTGACAGCGATGGCCCGCGGCTGCACCACAGTTTCGGTCCGGAACCAAGTGCTCAGTTCGGACCAACCGATCCTGAAGAGGCGCAATTGTGTTACAGCTACAAGACGAACACAGTGTCGGAATCTGCTGCGCTGTAACCTGCCTCCCGGAGCGTCTAGTGGCGAGAAGCCAGTAACCCTGCACCAGTTGCGCTGCTTGCGGGACGCCGACCGTCAGCTGCGTCTGCTGACACCACCGCCGCACCTGGTCGTCTCGTTGATACGGTTTGAGTTCGACCGGCGGACAGGCGCGCTGCGGAAGGTGCTGGCGCCGGTGGGCCTGACTGAGCGTCTGACCGTGCCGCTGTCCGACCGGGAGCCCGCACAGTATACTGTATAGCCTATATGCAGTCATTGTGCACGCTGGTCACTCGATGGAAGCCGGCCATTACTTTTCGTTTTGCCGCGCGTCCTGCGGTGGCGACGGATCTGATCCAGACGGCGGTGACGGCGGCTAGTGGCGGTTGGACGATACCTCAGCGGCGCCGGTGACAGCGGCGGTCGCGCTCGGCCAACCACGGCAATCTTCTGATGCCGCCTACACACTGCTGTACCGGCTGACGGGGACGTTGGCGGCCGATGGGCGGCCGCCTGTGCTGACGGCGCTGCCCGGCCTGCTGCGGGCTGCCGTGGACCATGACCACGCTGTGTACCAGCGGGAGCTTCAGAGTTACTCTGGGCAGAGCCGGTTGTTTAACGCGCTGCCACTGCCTCAGGACGGTGAGAGAAGGCAGGCCGGAGCAAGCTCTAAGTTGGAAAAGTAGCGCATGTGGGGAGGGGGAGAGTTGATAGTTTTATGTCGAGTTTTGTTGGCTTTGTTGTGAATGTTACTATATGTTACTTATCACGATGCTGTTTCAAATGTTTCTCATGTGATCTGCGTTCTTGTAAATACGGAAGCATTTGTTTATTTTCCNCATGTTTAATCTTTAAACTCATGTGTAAAGCCAAGGGAACACTACAAAAATTGTCGTAAGCATAAGCAACGAGTATACTCATGTGTACCACTAACGTCTAACACTAACAACGGTATGTGAAATTGGTATAACAGATTACACCTATAACGCCGCAAGATTTTACGTCGAAAACGTTATTGGTATGAATTATTTGGAATGTTCGTCCGGAAGGGGTTACATTTACCTTCTTAGTCGATGGTGTGTTAAAACGTGTTGATGCCTCCACATTTGCAGTGTCCTGTCATCAATGGTGATATAATTATCTCTTTTTTACAGATTCGCATTTAACTGTAGTTTTGCTGGTTCTCTTAATCCTCCTGTTGGTTGTCGCAGCAGAAGGTGCTATTCTCTATCGGTAAGTTCAAACAAATAAACAACTGGTTGTCTTATTTTGGAACATTGTAAACAGATATACACATTATTTCCTTTTGTATTTTTGGTGAATGATGCTTGTTGTGGAAGCTAGCGTGGGTACTGCTGTATTATGGCAATATAACGTAATCATTACCGACATTAGCACTGGCAACAGCCATGTGACACATTTTATCATTTGTTCCTCTCCATAATCCCCTCTATCTGGATCCACGCCCATCGCACTATATATTTTGGGCTAGAGGATCTCGTATTTCTGCCTGCTCTCATCTTGGAGCATTCTTCCCTTTATTATGTGTATGACACTGATACTTTCTCATTCGTAAGTAAATTCGGTGCGTGAAAAGAGCTCTAGGTATTTTATCACAGCTGGTTAATAAATTCGAGCGCAATTCCCGTACGTGTATGCCCAAACAGGGCCGGAGTCTCGACTGAGCCCCAAAACACCGGACACCGAAAACACATCTGGCGGCCTCCCGCCACATCTCGCCGCTCATTGGTCGATCACATCATTACGTCATCTGACGTGGCTTCAGGCCATTGGTCGCCACTACACGCGCCACTGCACCCCCCCCCCCCTGTCAGCTGTTGGCCGAAAATTGTCGAGAAACTCCGGGACGCCACATAACGCACAATCTAAGCATATTATTAATTGATTGGTTATATTGATTATTGATCAAATACATATTTATTTCCTATTGACTGTTGTATTCCAAATTCAACAGGAAACTCAAACGCAGCAAAAAGAGAGTCCACCGGAATGGTTCACAACATCCTGCAGGTAAAATGATATTTCTGTTATCTTTCTACGATAAAGTGATATATTTCCAATAATAATTGTCATGATTTGTTATAATGTATTGTGTGCAAAATAAGTTAACAGGTATAGACAAACGAACCAGCATGGTGAAATGACAGCCTGCTTGGACTTTGAAAGGACTGATTCTTGGAGCCTGGGGATACCTAAGGTCAGCAGCACTATTATTTTGTACGTGCATATATTTCAACTTGTGTATTTAGAGTCAGAAAAAGCTAAACACTTTCCTCAAAAGACTCCTTGCCATTCTACGACAAAAATATATGCATATGATTCCCAAGCACACTATGAATTTGACCCCTCCGACACTAAACATGATTCACCTTTCAGCGGATGTTACTCTCAATGCTCTGCTTGCAAAGGAAAAGGAGGAGAAGGAAGATGACATTGAAAACGAAGACATGGAAGACGAAGAAAACATTTATGAAATCATGGAGGTTCGAAAATATAGTTCAGATCACACCCATTATGTTTAATGTGGTTATTTCACATGACATGAGACAACGCCGAGCATTTGCCTTACACTTAGGTCTAATGGCTAATATATAGATAACTAATGCATATCTTATATAGGTAACCAATCGATTCATGGAACTCAATATCCTCAATACACCTTTTCTTGATGCGAACCGGCGTCTGTTCAGCTCAATTCGGCCTATCTCATTTAAACTGACAGCAGACATACTGTTTGACATATAACTATGCATCTCACGTGACGACGTACTCCCGCGGCAAAGGGCATTACAAAATGACAGTGCACGGTGCACTGTCCTTTGCCGCCCTTTGCCGCGGGAGTACGTCATCACGTGAGATGCATATGTTACAGTCATATATGTCAAACAGTCATGTCTGCTGTCAGTTGAAATGAGATAGGCCGAAATGAGCTGAACAGACGCCGATTATTGCATTAAAGGGAATATAACACCTTGGGAAAAGTATGTAGAATGATGGGAGAAGAATGCCCTGATTACGGTCCTGGCATTCATTTTTGCGAAAAAAGTCGGAATTTGTTGTAATTTGAAAAATAGTAATATGTTTACATGTTGACATTCCAACAATTTGCGTCACCAAAGCGAGTTGTGAAAGTCACAGCGAGGCATCGAACGGAGGCATCTTTGGCGCCCGCTTAGTGACAGCTGCTGTGCCGGCACCGCCACGATGGGTGCACCGGTACGTGAAACGCGACTGGGGCTGGGGTTCGACCGGCGCTCGCTCGCGCCGGGTAGGGGACTGGGGGGCACGCATACGTGAACACTAGAGTGTGCCGAGCGCCTGGACCGTTCCGTTCGCTTCAAGGGCTCCGCACGCGGTCTGAAGTTGGGGGGACGTGGACTTCATGAGGTCAACGAGATATAGGGCTGAGCAGGGGCGCAGCAAACTTTTCAGAAGGGGGGGATAACCAGTTATGGTGTTCCCCAATTTTTGCCCCTGAATATGAAAAACTATGCGGATTGGGGCCACTTTATTTGCGAGATCCCATTCTGGAAACTTTTATTGAGCTGGATTAGACCAGGACCCTCAAGACCTCAGAGAGGCGATATGAACCAGGCACATAGCCAGGATTTCGTCCGGGGAGGGGGTGGCGCCTCATAAGCGCCCTTCCGAGGCCTCCCCCCTCGGATCTCTGGAACTACTGAACTGATCTGAAAAAATATACAAACCGAATTCGATAGCACTGGAAAATGTTTTTAAAGGAAACATAACATTGTGGACCTCGGGGTCACTGATTGACGTAACATGTCACGTCAAATAAAAAATGTTTGAATGTGTCATACTGTCTTTCGATGGAATGGCATTCTTGTGCGATATTAACCCCGCCCGTGTAGAGCAAGATCACGCGTACCGTGTAGGGGGGGGGGGCTACGACCCCCCTTGGCGTTTGGCCTCCAATTTGAGCTAGAGCTTCGATGAAAAAACGAGCGTTTGCTGTGACGAGGAAGGCAAATTGACATCTGATTTCTTTGATAAGGCCATTTTAGGTGACCTATGAGTCATGTTCAAAGCCAAAATTGTTCGTAAAAATCGTAAATATGTAAATTTTGAGAACTTATAGAGCTCAAATCGGTAAAAGAACATCAACGAATGATAATAAGACGCCAAAATGAAATCAGGCATTCACAAAATGACCTAAAAACAGCCAAATTAAAAAAGGGAAATGTCAGGTCATCTGAGCGTCAGTGACCTCGGTTGATCTTTGGCAAGTGCATGACCCCAGTGGAACATATAATCATGTTACATGGGAATCTCAGAATCGAATCAGCGTCACCAAACTGCACTTTAAACGGACAGAAGACGAAAAAAGACATCTGAATTCATCGGAGGTCAGTTGACCTTCGTTGACCTTTGAAAAGGTCAATCGAGAACGCAACCTCTCAGAAACCATCAGCTGTCACCTAGAAACACCTTTGCATATGCTTCCTGAACAACAAATACTCGGGAATGCACATGTTCAAAAGGATCGTTACTACGGGACGCCATGGTTTCGCAAAAAACGACCTTGAGAAAACAGGTCAAAGGTCATGGTTCATTCGGGGCTAGAATCGAAATTGTAAAGTACATTTAAAATTTGATGCAAAGTAGGATACTGGAAAGTCATCATGATCCGGTTTGATGGTTACGGTGAGTTATTCTGAGAAAAAAAAACAAGGGGGTGGCATCCACCCACCCACCCCCCCCCCCCCTACAATGGCGAGGTTAAACGATTAAGCAGTGGTAAATCGCGTTATCGTTTCGTGTGCCATGACACTTTTTAGTACCATTCTAAGCTGTTGATGATCTAAAGTCAGATCAAGGTTCATCCGAAGTCACGAGTGTTTAAACTGCAGATTACGGTCTAGGCGTTGTTACACATGTTTGTTTGTTGTTCGTCTAGAACGCAAAAAAATGACGTTTAAGAACATTGTTATCTTCCATTAACAAATACAAGTAAAAAACCAAAAACATTTTTATGCCATGGTAATGTTGTAGATGTTTCGATTTTACTTTGAAAAGGGTCTTAAGTCAGTCATTTTTTGACCGATAATCGACTTAAAATTGATACACAAATTCATCTACACCTTGCTATAATCCATATTATTTCAACTGTGTGACAATTTGACTTGTTTGAGAGAAAAAAATGATAAAAAATAACCTCGATTTCTCAAAATGTTAAAATTCATAAAACTCGACAAATCCGAGCATTGCAGTTTTGAAAGCCGAGTCTAGTACCAGTCTCATGATATCCACCAATTCAACTTATATACACCATGTGCTTTTGGACTGCGTTCTTCCGCAAAATTTTATTTCTCAACAAAAAACCGCAAGACACATTCACTCCCAAACCGTTGTCTCCGATGGGCCTATCATAACATTCAAGCGTCTCTCTTTGGTAGCATGCGTCAAATTCGTGACAAGAAGCAAAAGTTGGTGACGATTACTTGCTTTTTAGGGTAGGAGATATTACCAAATCACGGGAGGAGGACAACAAAATCAAACTGCCAAGTAATCGTGGAATCTGCGCCGTGGAGTCGGCGCGAAATTTCTTGGAAGTCTCATGGCCCTGTATATGCACTTTTCCTCATTGACCTCTTTTTCATTTTTTTGCTTTAACCCACTCCTACTGCGGCCTCGGGATCTTTCCACGCCCTACTGGGAGGAAGGGGGCGGATATGTGTTGAACCCCCTTTCTACAATCCGCGGCTTCTAGGAACGTAGATCAAACAAAAAAACAATGTTTCGAAACGTCGTCAAAAATCGTGTACTTAAACTATCTGATTTTTTCGCTCAGTTCAAAGTGAGGTCACCAGAAGTCATCAAAGGTCAAATTTTTCAGTTAAGAAATTCGTCAAGAACCCCATATATCTTCAAAAAATATGCCTACATAGGATCAACTAAAAAAGGAAGCTCTTGAAATACGCTAATCAACTTCTAAATTTTAGCTCAGTCAATTAGTTTTAAAGTTCTAAAGGAAATACAAGTAAAAATGTAAAATTTAAATAAAAATTTTGGCTGTTTTTTGTGCAACAAAATGTGTTCGCCAATAAATTTTACCTATAAAAAATAAACACAACAATGTTAACGCCATCGTGATTGTTTCGTCACGGCGCATTAAACACACCATGTTGGCATGCTAGGTCAACTTGAAAACTATCTCTGGTCAAGGTCAAGTGGTGACCCATGTAGGTCATGCTGCATAATGGAGGACGTGTTCACGACGATCCAAAAACGCTGCCTGAAATTTTCACCTTCTATATCTTCATTATGTCGAGAGCTATTTGACGAAAAAGATGTTTTTGACTCGGATGAACGTATGGCGTCACTGACAAAACCTGCGTTGGATCATCAAGGATATCCTATTATATCATTATCCAGAAGGGAATGACTGATTATCCTGAAATAGAAAGCATTGGATTATTTCTTCATTGGCTTATAATGGAGAGGTCACGAAAAATTGACCGACCTCAGGTACCAATATCCGGAATTCCGAGATCAAACATTTTGCAGGTATAGATAGGTTTCATTGCAATCCTAAAGTTTTAATATCGATCCCTCAGAAAATTTGGTCATGGCACGACCGTAAACATTTTTGGAGGGTGGGGTCCTTGACTTGACCTGAGCCGACACGAAAACTTAAAATTTTAACAATGCGTTGAAGGAATCAATGATAAGCTTGACCACATTTTGGCGGCACTAGTCGTCGCGTTTTTTTTTTTTTTTTTTGTTAATCGATAAAACCGTAGGGGGAGCTCAAAACACACAGCGGGCGGGGGTAAGGGACTGCGGTACAAAAGTGATAAAGCTACACTTTTTTTGCACAATGGGGTGTGAAAGTATTAAACATATAAACAAAACATAACACAGTAATGCGCTGTGCAACGGTGCGAATTTGATAATTTGTGTTTCAGCCGAATATTAATCTAATAAATTCGATTGCATTTTGCTCCGCGGGAGCGGCGCAAAATGTTGATTTAATTTCCTTAGATAACTGAAATTTCTTACTGTTGAAGACGCTAAGCCACGGTAGTGTGTAACTGTTGTTTGAGGTGCTTGAAATAGGAAGTTACTGCCATGTTGCTCAAAGTTGGGGGGGACAAAAGACACTCTGTCCCCCCCAACTTTGAAGTTGGGGGACATGTCCCGCCCCCCCGTCCCCCCGCTGGGCGGAGCCCATTGCCGTCTGGTGGCGGTCCGGGGCGGACGCAAGTAACTGAAATACTGGGCGGACGGTCAAAAAGCGAAGTGGCGGTGAAATCACAGTGGAGTAACTACTATGACGTATGCGAAACGTCACAAAAATTTGTAATATGCCCAAATGCCCAAATATGCCCAACGGTTTTTGCGTTTCAAAACTCAGCAACCTTAGGTCGTTTTGAAGGAAAAATGTCAGATTTAGAGGTTTCTCAGTACACCCGACAATCTGGCTATCTTAGTTAAAAACTTATGTTAAAGGTGCTAAATTCCCTTTAAGAAAAGGTGTACTACATCTGCCAATTCCATAATGCTTTCTGGAAACCCGATTTTCCTGGATTTCGTAGCCAGACGACAGAAGAAGAGTGACTGTCAACATATTTGACGTCGTATCTACTAGACTACCGCCGCCGCGTCGGGTACCTATACTCGCCGAAAGCGTGCTACCCTTCATTTGCGAATAACATTATAACTGCTGTCTGTTTTTGCGAAGGATTGTATTCACTAGGCGATTCGGGCGTTTGGGACGTTTCAGGAGATTGGCTTAATTGGGAGGAGGGTAGAATTTTAGAATATTTGTATTTTTGAATTAAGAACATTTTTGACCTAACAGCGTTTTTTGTGGCCATAGCTTTAAGACTAGCCTCAGCCCCTCCCCCCAATTTAAACTAAACGCCCCAATCGCGGCAATCGCCCCAATCGCCCGGTAAGTAGAATCCTTGGTGAAAACGGCTATTGTCAGGAAGGAATGGTGGAGATCACGTTTGTCACGTTAACCGATAACCCATTGTATCCTCAGCCTGATCAGATCAACTACAGCCGGATCGAGTTGAAGGATTTGGCAGACCGATACAGAGCTGGCATCATGTCTCACGAGCTGAAGGACCAGCTGCAGAACTTGCCGCACGGTCTCAAAAAGTCCTGCACCTTTGGTGAACTCGCAGAGAACAGACACAAGAACAGATGCGTGAATCTTCTGCCATGTAAGTTTATGATCAATAATAGCCTATGAACTGAACTGAAACATGCGTACCACGCGTTTATGATGCTCCAAGCGCTAACGTAGATAAGTGGATTTTTATAAACCTAAAAAAAAAATGCTGTTACTGTTATGCTGTTATGTGTCATAACCAGAAGTGGGCATCGTTACTAAAAAATGCAGTTCTGTTACTCGTTACTCCGTTACTCATAAAGTAGATCCACCATTTCATACTTTGTTATGCACGGGGCAATGCTTTTGGGCATCGCCGGACCAAAGGCTGTTTTGTATGTGCCCGCCAACACCGCTCGAAAAAAGACCGCCAAAACCAACTATCGTCAACGCCGCCAATGAAAGCCGCCCGTAAACGTCAAATACCCCCAATGTCACTCGCAAACGCCGCCCGCAAACGCCGCCTGCAAACGCCTCATGCCTACGCAAAATACTGCCAACGCCACCCACAAACGCAAAATATCGCCAACACCGCCCGCTAACGACTCCCATCAACGCCAAATATCGCCAACGCCGCATGCCCACGCCGCACTCCAACAACAAATAATGCCAACGCCACCCGTCAACGCCAAATACCGCAAACGCCGCCCGCAAACGCCGCAGGCCAACGCCATCCACCAACGCTTCCCGCCAATGCCACTAACGCGCGATGCCAACCGATACCGACCGCACCGATCGACACCGACGACCCGCCCGAAACCGACGACCCGACCAAAACCGACCGAAACCGACTACTCGACCGTTAAATGCATAATATTGAGGCCCATGCCCGGTCCGGCACTTTCAGATTAAGCATATAAATATTTTCACAATTTTTTAACAAATATGAAAATGCATGTTTCCTGTCAGTTTTCTTACTTGGATTAGAACCCAGGACCTTTCCATGAGGGAGTGGTATGACCCAAACACAATAGCACGTGATCATAATTATAGAAAACATAGAAGAAAAACATGAAATACGTTTATACTACCAGATTCTAGACTGGGATTCGAACCCGGGACCCTTGCACGAGCTAATGATAAGGCCCAAACACTGTATGACGTACCCATTTGGGCAGGCCGAATAATATGAAAAATTTACAATTTTGGTTTTTGATTTAGCTTTACTTTTTTTCTTATGTAAAATTGAATTCTGAGTCGAATTGTTAAATGCATTTTTTAGAATAAAGCCAGAATTTCTCACTACCAAAATCGCACTTTGTATATTGCTTGTTTTGTACTATAGCAGGACTATGGAGAAATCATGGCATCGGTCCTTTGAAAGCAGGGTGGTAGCTAAACAACACGATGTTGCAGTTGAGGTGTTGTGGGAGAATGTTCTCATTTGGTTCCGGGTTCATTGAAGCAGGAATTGTCATATTTTTCACATAGCACTAACCACTTTGGCAGGAGGAGTTGCCACTGACCCTCTGAGGACATCACATCACATTATCACAGCTTACCGACTATAAAGTTGCCAGCATATCCTTGCTAGACAAGGCTGGTATTACCTCCCTGCGCTGAATTTTGGACCGGATGTACCCGTCCCTAACCTCTTGCCCACACACCTTTGGTCCTTTGCTGTCTTCTCGATGGCCAGCTTCACACAACTTTCGGTAGATTGCGAGTGACTGTAGAATTTGAGAGGCACGTAGGCATTGTCGGCGAAGCACTTGATGTCGTCCCTCGCGACCCTCATCCTCATCTTGCCCGAGATGTCCACTACCATGTATGGAGTGAGGATCCTTGCGGCCATCAGTGGTGGTCGAAGGGGGGAGCATTCAGGTCATGCCTCCCAAAGGCTTGAGCGTGGCCAAAATATCCTTTGGCAGTGGCGGATCCAGAAAATCTTCAAGGAGGGGGCCATCAATTTCAGTGGTGCCCCTACCTATACCGCAAATCTAAAACATCGAAACGGATTTGGTCCACTGTTTTTGAGGGTGCCCCTATTTCACATTTTTTTTTTTTGCAAAATGTTAAGGACCCCTCAGGTCAGCAGTGTCCCCCTCAGCCGGCCAGAGTGCCGCCTGAGGCGGCTAGAGTGCCCTCTCAGGCGACAAGAGTACCCCTCAGGCGACAAGAGTGCCCCCTCAGGAGACAAGAGTGCTCCCAAAGGCGGCCAGAGTGCCCCCTCAGGCGGCCAGAGTGCCCGTCAAGCTCGAGGCCCAAGGGGGGGCATGGCCCCATGCCCCCCCTCTGGATCCGCCACTGTCCTTTGGCCCTCCCCTAAGTGACTGGTGGGCTCGATTGGGCTCAAGGTCAGAATGGGCATACTAGAAGTCAGAGAGGGTCTACTGGAAGCCAGAGAATCTCAACTGGATGCCAGATTGGCCACTGGAGGCTAAAGCGAGTCCTCTCGAGGCCAAAGTGGGCCCTCTGGAGACCAAAGTGGGCCTCATGTAGGTCAATGGGGGCCAATGGTATCCAGAGGGTTTACTCAAACCTCCAGAGGGCCGTCTGAAGGTCGGAGAGGGTCTTCAGAGACCAAAGGGGCCCTCTTAAGACCAAAAGTGCCCTCTGGAGGCGAAAAGGGCTATTTGAAAGCCAAATGGGCCCTCTGAAGGCCAAAGGTACTTTTTAAAGCCAGAGTGGACCCTCTTCAGCCCGCGCAGGTCAGAATGGCCCCTTTGAAGTTCGAGTGGGCCATCTGGAAGCCAGAACGGGCCAACCGGAGGTCAGTTTTTTCATCAGTATATTACGAAGTACAACAATCGAAGCCACGAACTGCCGTAATTTCCCTTACAAGACAGAATAAACCACTGATGTAACCGACAACCGTCTGTCATTTCTAACGGAATCACATCATACCAGATATAATCAACTGCGAGTTAGCATATTCGCACTTCAGCCAGTATAATCCTCCGATCCGAACACCCATCACACAGACCGAATATTCTCAGTCGTCTCCCCCGACCGGCCACTCCTTTACACGGGATTGGTTCGCAGACGGTAGCTTTCGTACAAGTTAGACGCTTACTAAATACTACAATAAAGGGAGCCGCCGCCCCCTGCCAACGGTTTTCTGGAGGCCAGAGTTGGCCCTCTGAGAGGCAGGACGGGGTCTTCCTGGAGACAAGAGTGAGCCTTCTGGAAAGCCAGCGGGACCCTCCTGGACGTCAGAGTGAGCATCTGGAGGCAGGAGTGGGCTCTCTGGAGTGGAGGCCAAATGGAGTCCTCTGGAGGCGGGAGTGGGCCCTCTGAAGGTCAAAGTCGGCCCTTTAAAATCGAGAATGGCCGTCGTGAAGTCAGAGTGGCCCTCCGAATGACAGATTGGGGCCTCTGAAGGCCAAAGGGTTTGAAGCGATAATGGACCCATCGGCAGGTCTGATTAGGCCCTAAATATTAAAAACAGACTCAGGTGTAAAATACCCTTTCTAAATCAACGTAGGGCCCACGCACCGACTGAGGGCCAACAGGTCCCCCTTGCCAAGTTGTCTCCCCCAAAAAAGGCCGGGGCTTGCGACTGCTCCTGGCGGCCATCGCACCCCATGCGATGATCCAGCACAGGAGTTTCAATTTCAGTCTTCTCTAGCAAGAAGGACATGCTGGTAACCGTCCTAGTCGGTAAGCTGTGGTGATGTGATGTCCTACAGAGGGGTAAATGGCAACTCCTCCTGTCAAAGTGGTTAGTGTTATGTGACAAATTATGGCAAAATCCTGATTCAGCGAAGTGAGCCGACCCCGAAACCAATGAGAACCTTCTAACCACAACACATAAACTGCAATTTTGCGTTAAATTAGCTACCACCCTGCTTTCAATAGACTGACGACATGATTTCGCCATAGTCTTGTATAGTAAAACATAATCAAATACAAATGTGCGATTTTGGTAGTTAAGATCTGCTTTGATCGAAAATTGCCAATGTAAAATCGACTTACATGTATGTAGAATTAAATTGTACATTGGAAAAACAGTATAGCTAAGCTAAACGTGAACATTCGATTATTCTGCCTGCCCTAGTGACCATAAATGTATCAGGGACGTAGCCAAGGGGGATACGGGGGTCATGCCCTCCCTCCTGAGCAAAATTAATTAGCACTAGACAGGATGGGATTCTCTGACGAACAGCGGTAACAACATGCTGTGCAAAATATGTTACTGTACCTATCGTGCATGCATAATTGCATAATTATATTGTCTTAGGTGCGCCGTTGCACGCATCGTCTTGCGTCAGTACTGTGGTGGTCGTTCCTATCGAAACGAAAGATAAGCAAAACAAAAAAATCAATCTTAGGGGCTCCAGATGTGAATTTCATCGTATGCAACCATCAAACTAATCAATACTTTCCGCAATACAAATAGTTTTTGACAATACATACCGGTAAACACACTCGAGCAGAAACATCCTGCAGCGAGCAGAGGGACGCGTTTTTGAGGTATCTAAAGAAAGTCGGGTCAGCTCAGGGGCGTCGACACGACATTTTTAGTATGGGGGGCAGGCCCATGGCCATAAGTCCATATTTTCCATTCAATCTGTCGCTGGCGAACTCTATTGGCGGCTAGACACCAAACTATTATATGTAGGGGAAACTGATTTTTGCATGTTAATCTACGCCTGAAACTCTAAGTGGACACCGATTTTCATGGAAATCTAAGGGGAACGCCAAATATAGAATATATCGCTGGCAGATTCTTCTTGCGCCTAGACGCCAAACTTTAATATATGGAATGAAACATATTTCACCATGTTAATAAACACCTAAAACTGAATTTGAACATTTATTTTAATTGAAATCGAAGGGTTCCTCCGAATCTCAAAGCTGCCACTGGCGAACTCTATTGACGTCTAGACGCAAAACTATATATGTAGAGTGAAACGGATTTCACTATGTTAATATACGCCTGGAACTCTATCTGGAAACCGATCTTCATAGAAATATAAAGGGTCTGCCAAATATTGAATCTGTTGCTGGCGAACTCTATTGACGTCTAGTCGCAAACTACCATAAGTATGGTAAATTATATTTAATCATGCTAATATACACCTGCAACTCTTTCTGGACACCGATTGTGATGGAAATCTAAGAGATCCGCCAAATCTCGAATCTGTCGCTGGCGAACTCTATTGGCGTCGGACGCCAAACTATCATATTTAGGGTGAAACGGGTCTCACCAAATTAAAGGGAGTGTTCCTACTCACATCGTTCATGTTGAGTTGTTGACACTGGTCTATAAAACAATTTTTCTGAATTTAGCTAAATACTTGCTGAAATATTCCAAATTCGGCCCAAGATGCAAGCTGGCCAGCACAAAATNGGGGGGGGGGGGGCGGAATCTGCCCCCCGCAGGTTAACGTAATTCTGGCCGCCCGCAGGGAATAGGGTTAAGCATATATTTTGCATGCAAAGCTCATGTGTTTCTCGTCCATGTGCTGCAAAAGACAGATTACGATATCTGTAAAGGGAGGGACTTCCGATCTATGATAAATCCCGATCTATCTATCTAAAGATCCCGATCTATGATGTTTCTCCCGATCTATGATAAAGCTGGGAGGGGCCAGGCCGCAGGGGCGTCGCCACCGAGGGGGCAGCAGGGACCAGGCCCCCTACTCTAAAAAAGTGGGAGGACTGCCCGCCCCGCTAGAACCGCGATCCAAACATTTAAGGTATTCAGGCTAAGAATCTACATTATTTGCAACATATGTTTGTCATCGCTCAAAACAATGCGGGGCATAATTTTTGGGACGGCACAAATTGCATACATCTGTGATTTAGCTTCGTAGAACAGAAAGATCAAATAATGGCAAGTCCCCTTTTAAGCATTTGTAAACGTGTGTGAAGACAGCGAAATATTCACATTCAGCGACAGATTCATGGACCACTTATATAATCATCTACAACTATCCTATAGACATAAAGAACAGAGCACGTAGATCAACATGGTGAAATTTGTTTCAACCTTCATACAATAGTTTTGCCTCTAGACGCCAAATAGAGCTAGCCAAGCGACAAATTCGAGATTCGACAGACTTCTTATATTTTCATGAAAATTGGTGTTCAAATGTTTCAGGTGTAGATAAACATGGTGAATTCCGTTTCATAGGAAGTGAGCATACCTATAAGTTGTAGCCGCATATCGAATCGAATCATCCACTCCCTGACATATAGATAGGTGCATGCTCAAGTCTTGTCCACATTCATACGTCAACCCTTGCAAGATTTATTGTTAGCCAATTATATTTATTAGAACTGTTATCATTCCATTCATATTACCTCAGTCTATCCCTCCACTGAGATTAAGACACGTTAACGGCATGACAATGCATTAAATTGACCATCATCGCCGTCCCGTCCATTGTCCGGTGACTGGAAACCGCCGTCAGACGCCGCCGCCCCAGCTGGGAGGACCTATGAAGGGAACAAATTCCGCCCCAAGGCCGCGGCGATTTCGCTAAGAGGCAATAATGGCTCAGTGATGCCGCGTCAGTTATTGGGCACTGGTGCGCGCGGGCGCCAGGGAGGGGAGCGCCAGGGAGGGGAGGGGAGCGCCAGCCGGCCAGCTCAGATGAGGTCATCGGCTCGGACAATGGTGAGCAATGCGTTCTTTGACCCTGCTGAACTGGTCCGAACTGCTCCGCTAAACTGGTCTGAACTGCCGACCAATTCAGGGCTTCGCGGCGGCTGATGGGATAGAAGGGCCGATCAAGCTGGTCGGTCAGCCTAAGCGAGTTGCACATGGTCCGGTTATAATGCAAAAATCGTGCGAAATTTGAAAACACTGACTTGTGGCTATTATAGGAAAACGCGTAGCGGTAACATTCAGAAGCATTCAAAAGCTCATTCACCAGTACCTTATTGGCAATGCACTTTGAGATATCACGATATGTAAGACATATCGCAGGAGCCTGTAAGACATGTATAGTCAATAGCCATCAGTCCGGAGTGGGTGTCCTGCGGTGCCGGACATGAGTGACGTCACTGAGGTCTAACTGCTCGATAAGGCACTCAAACCATACTAGAAGACGCCGCGAAATACCGGAAGACTGCCCCCTTCGGCGGCGTCTTTGGGCAGTAAAGGCACTGCAGTGTTGATCAGCTGAAGACCATCACGGGCTGGCGGACCGTCGTACAAGAGTCGTGGATTCTAAAGTGCGGCGGAGTCGAGGCCCCATCGACCCGACCTGCCACGTTAAGTGCCGTCATTGTCCGCCGCAGCGGGGTCATTTAAGTTAAATTTGTCGACAGCTTACCGCCCGGAGCGAAGGTTGGTGGGACATTCCACGATAGATCGACCAGAAAATATTAAATTTAACACCATTGTATTATTTGTCGCTGTAAGTTAGTGCACGGCAAAGTCAAAATCCCTTCCGAATTTATATTTTCCCTTCGGAATTTATATTTTTCTTTATGCCTATTATTGGGCTTAAGTCAGGTATAATAAGATATGCAATGTGTTCTGATATTACAAATTTCGACAGAATGCGTAAGCAAGAAAATATAAATCATTTGCACATTGCTGCACCAACGCTGCAATTAATTTATTTTGCTTCAAAGCGGTGAGCGGACTCGTCAAGGCCATTCATGGCCGGAAGAAAACTGAACTTTGAACGATGATATTGGGCGACTGGGCGCGAATTAAACAAAAAAAAACGGACTTCATGATGTTAATCAAATCCGATTGCTCTATAACATATCAAATTTTACATTTAACAGAGTCCCTTTAATGATGGCTTGTGAACCAAGAGTCGCCAAATGTAAGCCTGCTGAGTGACCTCCGAAAAGTGCCCGAGGCGATATCTTGAAAACCGCTACTCGGATACCTACATTTTCATTGGCACAGCTGGCTTGGATAAATAACCCCGTCGAACAGTCAAAAATACAATATAGTGGTGTTATGCCTTGGTCAATCTATCGTGTAATGCCCCAGCTGACAAGAGAATGGTGACAGCACGCTGCCGCAGTGAGCGCCATCTGGATCCGGACGGGTGGTCTGCGAACGGAGACGTCATGAACACCTGGCTGGAGCGCGTTGGTGGCGCGGCATGAGATGAGGGGGACAAACAGGGGGGTTTTCGTCCCCGCTGTCTGCCTCTGATTCCGTCTTCGAGCTGAGCTGGTCGTCCTCAGTGTAGCCCTCTAGAGGCTGTTTGAGCTCTTGGACAAAGACCCGAAAGACTCTGCGGTCCTCTCTGCGGGCAGCCAGTTAGCGCTGGTGACCTTGAGGTCCGGACCGCCCGCTCAGAGCTCGCGTGCACTGGGAGTCCGGAGTCTCCACAATCACATGCAGTGTATGTCCTGCTGAACCTTACGGGCGAGAAGTCGTGGGATTCATCTCAGTGGATCCCGTCACACCGGTGGCGGATCCAGGAAAACAACAGGGGAGGGCACATCAGACGTCAAAAGGCCCTCGAGCTTAAAAGGGAACGTTGTTGCAGGTCTGAAAGGGTTCTCGGTAGGTCTGAGAGTCGCAGGAGCGCAGCCAGAGCGTCGGCAAGGGAGGGGCACGGCATCCCCAGTGGCCCCCTCGGTCAAAAGCCGGGATGACGCGAAACCCCCAACAAAAAATGGCGCGAAATGGTATCTCCTCGGATTGAGGCCATATATTTTGCACGGCCCTTATCCCTTTTCCCTGCTGGCGACCAGAATCACGTAAACCTGCGTGTGTCTGTGGAGGGGGTAGATTCTGCCCTCCCCCCCAGATATCTCGAGAACCGCTCGGCCGATTCTGATGGAAAATGAGTCGTTAACACCATTCGATTCGGCATGATAAGATTTTTCGTTTGATACCACGAAATAACATTTTTTTCAAAAATGCACTCAAGAGGCAAAGCATACAAAAAATTTGTGTGTTTTTAAAGGTCATTGCGGCCATCTGATTCAACCGATTGTCATGAAACAAACGTTTTTGAGCTTGAAATGTACTGATCTTCAATATATCAAAATACAGGTACCAAAATGCAAAATATGAGGCGTATGCAGGGCATGTCATTTTTTTTTTTGGGGGGGGGGCTTTCTGACAACAAATATGTGCTTCTCTTGATGATCAGAGATTCAAGATAATGAGGAGATGACTCAAATTTTACGAATGATTGACAATCATTGGAGGTGCTAATGTACTTGTTCATCTAATAGGATGAGTTTCGGGAACCAGACTTTGCAGGTGAAATCGGACACGTTTAATCTACCGATACACACCAGAAACTCTATATTGGCCCGCGAGGTTGCACCCTCCATTTAACTTGTTGCTAGTACTCCAATTGTTCGTTAGCGGCGGAAGCTCCAGCGGGTATGACACCGTTTATTGTTGACCTTCGGCCGGTGTCGTCAATATCAATTTATTTCATAGTGCGGTTGAGAGATCGTCGAGGCTCATTGCGTTCCCTCGCCTGGACATCAGGTCACGTGCGTTTATTACATCGAGTATCGTGACGTTAGTCGTTGACACGGAAACGTGTTCGTGGATGCCAGCAACTCGGCCAGTTACTCAAACGATGCCTTGTCGGCTTTACAAAACACAAACTTTTCGTCAATTATTTATAATAGACTAAAACATCGCATATTATATAGTCGGTGTCATACTCACCAGTAAACTATCGCTGCACGATCAGTCTCCGGAGAGCCGTCTTCCTCCTGTCTAAACGCAAACCACCTCGGCTCTTCCTCGCTTTAAGCCGATTTAGCCGGGCGCGCCCACCGTACCACCGCCGCCGCCGCCGCCGCCGCCGCTGCTGTCGGCTCTGTCGCCACGGGCGCAGCCACACACCGACTGAGATGCCCCCGAGGCGGTGCTCACCTGACCCGCCCTACCGCCGCCGCCGAGTCCAGCACCGCCCCGACCACACCGCAAACAAACACTATCCGCTAGGCGGGGCAGCTTCCGGCGGCCGCCGCAGCGCGTCGCTAGCGTCGCGTCGGCCGCCGCTGCGGCCTGCTGGATCGATGCCGGTGCGAGCTGCGGTGGTGCCGCCGTCCGCGGCGGCTGTCGATAGCGATGCGATAGTACAGGGGCGGTACCGACGGCGGCGGCGAAGTGGCGCGCGTGGTGCGAGGTGCGCCCGTCGGTGTGCCGGACGTACGCGTCTGATTAGTGTTGCAGGACGGGGACTCCCGCGGCTGGCGTGCTGCCGGTCGATCGGTCAACAGTGCATGTCTGTGATTGGTGGTCGCTGCGGCAAGGAAAGCTTGGCACGTGTCGGGCGGCGGTGTCCATTATGCGATCATGGCTGGTTCTGTATGAACGGTCACGGCGATAAGCATGCGAAGTGTTTCTGGCTCGGTCACGTACGGTCGGGCACAGCAGTTGCTCGGATACCTGCGTACGAGCAGAGTGAACCTTTTTACCGACAAAGGTCCCTCGGCTCCTCGCCATTCGCTATTCACATAAAGTATTCCGGAAACAACTATAAACAAGAAGCGTCGCCGAGCTGAATGCCGATCCAGAACGTTGGTCGGGGGGGGGCGGTGGTTTGGGGATTCCAATTGAAAAAGTCTCACACAATTCTGAAAACTCATCGGATTTCGCTTGCCAATGCATTGCTAGCTGATTTAAAAAATCCAGGGTAAAAGTTGTTTTGATTTTCTTCTACATTAGGAAATGTGTCAATTTTACTCCCATTCAGGGCTTTAGGGGAGGGTCATGGTATTGGTCGGATTGTCCCCTGAATCCGCCAGTGCCGGGCCCGGCTGGTACACCAGACCCCGGTGTCAGACATTGGCCTGCCCTCCCGCGGTCGGCGGCTGATCAGATTAATTGTCATCACAAGAGATCGATCCTACCATTATACAGATCTCCTGTCAAAGAGACCTTATGCCACTGTGACCGATTGTGAAAGAGGAAGATGCTTCCAGTCATATAACACAAATGCTACGGCACGGCGTGTTCCATGCACATGCCTACATAGTTCGGGAAAGAAACCCTCGTCTCCTGGTTCACATGCGCCAGTGGATCGAGGACGCTCAAAGCATGAGCTGGTCGGGGGGGGGGGATTCTAAAATCCGACATAAAAATGTAGCTCCCTTGTACACTGAAGACTGATTAAAACATATACAAACGTTGCTTTGATGTTCTTAGGAGCAAAGTAGATTCGCCCACTATTTTTGACTGATCTCAGTGTTTTTTAGCCTAGCTTCGATGCCTCTTGACACGCCCTTGTATGTATGTATGTACAAGTACCTACATACGTACTCACAACGCCTGTATTGTAACGTTCCAGACTCCCACCATCCCCGTCAGCGCCGATCCGGGGGGCAGCACGCACTGAGGGTCAATCCCTCATCGTTCGGTGACATTTAGCTGTCCACGCTGTCGCTATGTGCCACACTGACACCCCGCGGGGCGGGGGGGGGGGGGTCAGCGGCGATCGGGCGCGCACGTCCCCGCCGTTGGTGATTGGTGACGGCAATGGGTCATGATCATTGATCACAGACGTGGTCGATACAGGGGCCCTGGACTAACGGACGCGACGTCTAACGTTGACCGTAGACGTGACGTTTCCCTGGTCAAGTGCATGTTTCGATGATCGATCAATGTGTCGTATTAGCCGTTTTCACGAAAGATTGATTTTTACCCGGTAGTACCCGGTAATATTTCATGCGTATTGGGTAATTAGTCTTTTCCCGGATATTTTTGCTTTTCCCGGATATTATTGGTATCAATTGAAACTGTATGAATTATAAAGTTTCAATTAACACCCAAAAAATCCGGGAAAAGCCGTATTCTTAGACTCGATTACCCAAAACGCACGAAATATTACCTGGTACTACTGGGTAAAAATACATCCTTCGTGAAAACGGCTATTATGGCCATGAACGCATTTCTGTACTGCGAACTGTAACTTGTAAGTTGTACCGTCCCGATTGCGCTCATTTTTCTGAAGACGCGGTGCGTGTGGGGTCCTTCGTGGTGTTCTTTATAATCGATGACAAGGCGGAGTAAACGCATTTGCGGGGGTCACGATCCGCACAGCGATCAGACAGGCAGACACACCGCGCCGCCGATAAGATGGTGGTCGTTGCGGAACAGTTCTTTAGATGCACGAACGACGTTAGCTGTCCACGCGATGTGATTATGACACTAACACCGCGGGACGGGGGTCACAGAGACCGTTGTGGAACAGTACTATGGATGCACGAACGAATCACCAGGCTGAATAATTAAATGTATGAGTGTACAAACAATAATTACAACATAGCTTTGCAAAGTACGGCTCACCAAACTGAGCTTTTCAAGTCGTTTTGCAAGATCTACATATTTCTGCGAGTAAAACGTTGATTGGGTGGAATTTCGTTCGGTAAACAAAGACGGAATAATCTGACATCCGGGTCAGTATCGCGGCAGTTGCGATAGCAGTCATCGTTTGCACATGGTGTCGATATCAGCGGCGAACAAACAGCTCAGGCGCTGAAGCGTAAGCCGTGGCAGCGGGTGTCATGATACTACGCTTGCGATTGTACCTACCGACGAGCGAAATATATTGCCATTTTACGAGAACGGTTATACTCCTACATCGCCAAGCATTCTACTTGTTAGACGACGGGTAGAGGCTAGTGGTGTCAATCGGTAACCAAAATTTTGGTAACCGAAAAAATTGTGTGACCGATTCGGTAATCGGTCGGTCAGGCTGATAAATTTTTGGACACTTTTCGGTAGCCTTAATCTTTGTTTAATTAAGTATAACTGGTTTATAAAAATCGGGGGTCCAGATCTTGGTTTACATTTTTTGGCCTCAACGAAATCGGTCAATATTTGCTACAACCAAATGCTTCGCCTGTTTGGTTATTTGGATTGTTTGGGTCAGGAAATTTTTTGGAAAATGATCATCCAGGTGCATTCCATAGGTAAATCGAACAAAAAAGAGTGGTTTCGTGACCGACCGGGCTCGATTTTGCATAAAAATTGGTACACAATGTAGTGTCGAGTGAGAAAAACATGCACCCAATTTTTAGATCCTTGGTGACCCTTAAGATCAGATTTAGAGGTATCAAAGTTCGCCGACTTTTTTGTGCGTTACTTAGTTCAATCAAACGCTTATCATCTTCTGTTGTTAATGGAGTTAGCGGAATCAAACCTTTTTTATATCGAATATTCTACAGTGTTTTTCGCACATTAGAAAACGTCGAAAAAAGTTAAGTGAACTAAATATGACATTTGACTTGTAATGTCAAAGTATAAAATTGGGGCATTTACTTTATTTATTTTAATGTTTTGCCTCTCGTAAAAAGGCTTTACTTGTCAAGAATGACCTCGACACTTCCTTAAGCGGTGTGCAGAAAAAAAGGGGCGGGACTTTTCAACTTTTGGAGATGCCGCCCTTTGAAGTATGGAAAGAGACCGGGAAATTTAGAACAAATTGCCCCGAGCTTATTTTCCATGTTTTGCTTGCGATAATGAAGGTTTCTCTGATCCGATGACGTGAAATTTTAGCGGGTAGCTTAACATTTGATGTATGTATTGGGGTTCCAGGTTTTCAGATCGGGATCTGACTCGCAGACCTCACATGCAATTGTAATAGTGTAATCATACAGCTATAAAAGGTCATGTGCAGGTGCATGCGAGGTCAAGTATAAATATAACAATCTGGGAATTAGAATACACACATCAAATGGAACTACCCTAAATTTCACGTCAATCAGACCAGAGAAACCCTCATTATCGCAAGCAACATGTAAATAGCCTCAGGGCATTTGTCTATTTCGCTTCCCTTTCCATACTCAAAGGGCGGTATCTCAAAAAAAATAAAAAGTCTCCGCCCCTTTTTTTTCTCAGCACACCCTTAGAGGATGTCAAGCTGGTCATTCCTTTGTACCAAGTGCGGCCTTTTTTAACGAGGAGGCAAACATTAAAATAAAAAATAAATGCATTTTATTACTTTGACATTACTAGGTCAAAGGTCATATTTAGTTCACGTAACTTTTTTCGACGTTTTCTGAATGGTGAAACACTGTAGAATATTCGATAAAAGTTTGATTCCGCTAACTCCATTAACACAGAAGGATATAGGCGTTTGACTTGATACCAGTCGCCAAAAAGTCGTGAAATTTGATTGACTTTAAATTGACTTAGAAGGTACCGGGACCTAAAAGTTGGTGTGCTGTTCCTTTATTTGCACAATGTGTACAATTTTTTTATCAAAAAATGAAGGGGGGTGGGGCTTTCTTTGTGCGATTGAACATGCGAATGCACAATACTAGTAGAGGCATACAAAAATAAAGAATTTTTCTGTATGCTACCTCTCGAAGCATTTCGTATTTATCCCGCCGCATTCAAGTCTGCGTTAAGTAGTGCAGATGAAAGAGCTAGTAGCAGGGCTATTTTTTCCCCATGCAAAACCACTAGGAAGTGTTTTTTTTTTGGGAGGGGGGTTGGTTGGTGTTTTTTTTCCTCCCCCGTTCTTAGCAATGCGACATATGCTGGAATGTCCCAATTTTGACACTTTTAAGCATGCAAACATCCTTAGAAAGGATGTTACGTGTATTTGATGCGAGTAACGTTACACATTACTTCTTGCTAGTTACCACGATGAAATTTAACATTTCAAATATTTATCTCTTTAGTCAGTAGAGATAGAAGTTCAATGGACGACTTAGAAGAGTTGGGAGTCTGAATGGTTGAATGAGGGGAAATGCAACATTGTTCCCTTTTTAACCATCAAAGTCTCAAAACAAAACACATCAAATTCAATGATGCACCAACCATCTTTGTTTCTCAAAAGTTACGTCGGGAACTTGCTCAGTACCATTTTGACGAAAAACATCGTTTTTTCTTTAATTTACTCACCCAAAAAACAAACACAAAACGGGCAGTGGGTTATGGGTAGTGCCAACTGCCAACCCTAGCTAGTAGAACGTCATACAACGAATCGAGTCAACTGATTCTCTCGGCATCATTTTTCGGGAAATGTGTGTTTTGTCTAGGGACATCAAAAGGGACGTCAGTCAGCGCAGCCGATCGCTCCTCAGACCCCACCAGATCACACGCACTGCTCCGCTTTGCCCTTTATTACCAACGTCTCCTGCCCTCTGCGTGCATGGGCAGCCGAACTCCGTCTCAGCCGTCTACAAGAGATGGCCTCTCCCGGCGGCGGAACGCCGCTCGCTAAGGCATCACTTGGCCCGCGAGACACAGCGGCGGCGGCCCGACCGGCGGGTCCGCCGCGCATGGAACCGCCCGCTCTATCGCGCGACCCCAGACCACGAGCCGGGTGGGGTGGCCGTCTGGCTCACACGCAGCCCACAGACAACAGACGCAGCGCTGGGAACCATCACTGAGCGCACCTCCACACACTCAGCAGCACGCTCAGAGAACAGTATCACCCATTCCAGTTGCACCGTCATCAGTGTGTTCAACACACCACACAGCCGTCCCTCGCGTAACCGCCACACACGCTGCGCTAGCACCTCTCAAGTCACAGTTGGCACATACTTAAATACTCTTTTGCACTTCACCACCCGCGAGAAACAAGTCCTTGAGTTGAGTTTAGGCGTCTTCGCTTCACCCAATGTGCCGTTTCACGTATCCAACAGTGCTGCACTCTTCATGTTCCTTGCAGCATTCGATCACACTTCATCACACAGCATTCGATAATTCGATCACACTTCATGGGCCACGTTTCCATGACGCTAGGCAATCCGGATTTCCCCTCGTGGTGACTTCTGTAATTTTGCCACCACACAAGGGAGATCACAATTGACCGGCAGATATGAACAGGGCTAATAGCCACGTTCATATCTGACGGTCAATTTTGATTTTCCTTGTGCAGTAACAAAATTACATAAATTGCCACGGGAAGAAATTCGGCATACTAGTGTCCTGGAAACGTGGCCATGACCTCACAGTTCAGCTGATAACCCGCTCGAAATTCTCTTCCACACACAAACACACACACACACGCAGACACACACCCGTTAAGGCCAAATATTGGCTGTCTTGACTAACGGCAACACCACACTCGCTGTCAAACAGTCCCACGAACCGAACGACCCTAAAACTTCCATAACACCCGCACGGGAAACAAGGACTAACTCGACGCATATAAAATTATAAAACAGTCATGTCTGGACGTGTCGGCGGCGAGTGAGACCACGCGGTCCCCACCGCCGGACCGTCAGCCGCGCCGTGCCGTCTACACGCCCTGACGAGAGGCGGCGCCTGCGGCCTTCAGAAGCAACGTACCCTGACTAGCTGGGCGCCGCGCCCGGCCGGCCCTATCACAGCGGGCGGCGGCCCGTGCGCCCCAGCTGCCGCGCGACCCGCCAGTCCCTGAGCCCTCCACTTCCAGCGCGCCGCTCGCCGCTCCCCGTCTCACGGTGCACCAGCTCTCCCTCCGCTTCCCCAGTCTCACCTGCGCCATCTCTCGCCTCTCCGGCGAATCACCTGCGTCGTCTCTCGCCTCTCCGGCGCCGCTTCTCAGCTCTCTCTCTCTCTCCTCCAGCCCCCACATCGTGTCAGGGTTGCCTGCCGCGCCCCTCCAGCGCTCAGTTGATGGTCTCGCGCTCGCCCACGTTCAGCCGACCCTCAGCCGAGGTGACGGAGAAGCCGAGGATGCTGCTGTCCACCGTGCGGTTCTTCTTGGCCTTGCGACCTTTCGGCTGCAGGACGGAGGGACGACTGGTCACACAATGTGCAGGGAATGTGACATAGCACAGTGGTTGGAAATGGGCTCATGGCTGGGTGGCTTTTTGGGACATTGCAATGCCGATTATTTTGAGGTGCAGATAGGATGCAAATTAACCGTAGATTTCGATGGGAGCATTGGAAACGTAACGTTTCTCTTATAAATAGTTAGGTGCTGTAAAGTAATATGGCAAAAAAAAAAAAAAAAAAAAATTGTACATATTTAAACGTTACAAATATCATACATTGTAATAGCATTGTAATATTGAAATAGATCAACAACTAGTTGTTTATATCCTTGTTTATCTCCAAATTTATATCTTTACTATTTGGTGAGCTGATAACACCCGTTCGATTCTGGACCGGGGGTTGAAGACCGCAAAGCCCGCACATTTCAGCACGCGGACCGCAGGCAGGGACGCCGCCCGGTGCCACGGCAGCGGCCCGCCGCGCAGTGTATCGTGTAAACAAGGGGAGCTGGTCACGGTCAGTAGAGGTGTCCCCACTCCATGCGATCCCGCCCCTGGCAGTGGAGGGGTCGCAGGGTACCGATAATCGGCGGCGCAGCTGGAGTGAACAACAGTCCGCGGTGAAGCAGTGAACCGGAGGATGCCGTCAGGACACACCGTAACGAGCTCAGTGCGATCAGTAAGCCAGTGCAGATCAGTGATCGGTTGACACTTGGTCGCGCATTTAGCAAATACTCATGCATGCTCCGTAACTGTGATTTGGTGTTGACATCAGAGTACATTCTATTTGCTAATATGTATCATGCTTACACAATATGCGTTACGCATACGTAATATTTTCGTCAGTAGAACCTTCCACAAATTATCTAATCTTTACATCTATGAGTAGATGTGAGCCGTGAAATATATTGTAGTACCCCAAATTAATCCCAAGACGTTCTTAGGTCTCGAAGCACGCCCCCAATCACAAAATGTGAAACGTCACATCCCTATCCCTCGGTGGTCACCACAGGTCACGGAAGGTCAACCGAGGTCAGGAAAAGTTAATGGAGGTCGACTAGGTCACTACATGTCATCCCATGTCAAAGGTCTTCAAGGTCACACATACAAGCAGGCAAATTACTATGATTTGGTCTACATCGAGCCTGACATACCCACATTGATGACGTCATAGCCCCGTGACCCGACAAGTTTTTTACCATCCTGAGATGCGCAAAGCATGTCCAAACACAACGTTGAAGGTTTGGTGCGTATTGGTCGAGTCATTTACACGCTTTAACAAAATGACTTCTGCAAAAATCGCTTAGCCACCCGTTTCGGCCTTTCCAAACACTGTGCAATGGGAGACGTCATCGAAGATATCATAACAACAAGTAAGGAGTCGATCTGCTAGGGTATCATGTCGCTCTTCTACACAACAAACTATATCTATAACATCCTAAGTCGGATTGTCGCATTATTTTCTGAACCTCGACCACCCCAACTATGTCTCCTCTCCCGTCGCCCATCTCCGGCCCTTCCCACACCTCGTGCTCCCTCCCCTCGACACACCCTCTCCTGTATCTCACCTTGGCTTCCTGGAACTCATTGGAGACGGGGTTGACGGCTCGCGCCGGTCCGTACATGTCGTCGCTCTCCACCTGTTTGGTGGCGTTCTTCCAGCGACTGCGCCGCTCCAGGAACTGGCGCGCGAACTCGCTCGCCTCCTTGTTCTCGCCCAGGTAGGACGACACGTAGTCCTTGACCTCGAACGGCGACTCCACGTCCTTCAGAAAGCCGATGAACGTCGGCACTGCGGGAGCGGGCGCGACGAGTCAGCCGTTTGTGACCGAGACGGGCGGGAGCACTGCATTGTGGAAACGGAGGCGATACAATATGTTTCCTTGCTCAGGGACAGGCGGCAGCGACAGCCGGACCCTGGGATCGATCTACACACGCGGGGGTCGTACATTTTTTTCACGCGTTTTTTTATTACACATAAATATGCACGAATATGAATTGCCAGCGTACGAAAAATGTTAGAATACAGGATCATTATTTAAAACAAGTCAAAGTTTCCCTACGCTGCATTTAACAAAAGTGGAATTAGTTTTTAATGCAACTTAAGCACAAACAAACAATATCTACAAGAAATAGCACATCATCAAACAAATAAATATAAAATCATCAAACAAATAAATAAACAAAGCATTTTCAGTAATATAACACACAGTCGGAGCAGCCGATTGCCAAAACAGATTACTATACAGCCTTGTTTCGCTCGCTGATGACTCTCACAACATAAGCATGATCACGTTACGGCATAGAGCACGACATCATAGCACAGAAATCAATACAATAAACAAATATTTACTTTGCAATCACTCTGGCTTTACACGCGCTACTGCCAAAGCTAGTCTAGTTCTGGCCGAAATACCTGAAAAAGCACGTCTGCCAACAACTTAACCCGTTTGACCGACATGGCGACTTTCCTCGCTTCCACTCCTCCCTCGTCCCCTGCGGCCACTAATCTCTCGATACACTGGCTGTATTCTTTCCAGAACTTGTCAACGCACTCTAAGTATTTTCCTGGTTTACGTTTAGATGCCTGTATCAAGTCCGTAACAGTTTCGATCACATCTCGCTCGTTGTTAACGGATATGATCCTCGACCGGAGTCCCACTGCAACGCGCAGCTTGCAGCTGCTCTGCCGCCTCGCCTGGGGTGACGGCCGTCGGCTTCGCCTCGATGACAGTTGAGCTTGTCGCTAACGCGGGCCCACTGACGGCGTCAAACCAGCCGTCCGACTGGGACGCTGGGGTCAGGTCGGCCGCGGCCGCCCGGCCCAGAGGCGCGGGCCCAGGCGCGGTCGGATGGGTTCCAGGTCAGCTGGCGGCAAGGGACGCCCGCCGCCGCTGCCGGGCGCTGTGGCTCGGCCAGGTCACCGCCCGCGGGTGTCTACGGTGCCGGCCGGGCAGGCGGCGGCCCCTGCACCACCGCAGAGGCACGTTCAGATTGGAACGAGGCTGTTGGTCGGCTCGTACAAGCAGGCGGCGTCTTGCGGCGTTCAGTACGAAAGAGACGGTGACAGGTCGCAAGTTTGAGACTTGCGTGGTTCCGTTTGAATCACGTCCCAGCTCTAGCAAGAACTTGGGGCAAGAGGCTGCCTGGCGAATCAATCTCCGTTGCTTGCGTTGCACGATCGCGAGGCTCGACAGTCGACACACTGCCTGAGCGCGCCTCTGCTCAGGCCGCCCGTGCTGGGACAGCTCCGTGGTCAGCTGCTGAACGGCTGACATATCCGGTATTTTGACCGGCGGCGAACGGGAAGTTTCACGGACAAACACGTTACCATTTTGTGTGTACACTGAACAAATTGCTTTTTCCCTTTTCAGTTGTACGAGACATCGCAGAACTTGCCGACGTTTGGGGGGTCAGAGACTCGGAGATGAAGAGCCCTGAACCTCTCAGACGAGTTTTTGATCGGAACAGTGAGTCGCGGTCAGATCCCATGCCAGTTGACGTGAATTCCGCAAAGATATTTTGACTCCGCAGGCGAAAAGCCGCTTTTACCTGCGTGAGGTTCAGATTGAACGCCATGTGCTCTGACAACAAAGCTTGCAGGAGCTTGGCCGTCTCCTCACCCTGAGTAGCTTCAGGAATAGCTGAGCCGAAGAATACGAGGACAGCTTGCCTGGCGTTGCCTGCTGCCTATGTTATCATTTTCCACGCTCCAATTCTTTAACTCGTGCGTATGTCCGAACAACTGCTGGCGTAGCCTCCGACATCCTGCTTTGCCTAGACTGCCAGACGCGGCACAGCGCTGGTGGACGGCGAAGTTGGCTGCAGTGGTGAGGCTGCTTTCCGCTTTTTCGCCATACTAGTCGCAATATTACACTGCCGGCGCCACACCACTACCACCGCCCGCCCCTCACCGCCCACCGAGTGAGTACAGTACTGTTTGTTAGAGGTGGCCGCAGATTACAACAGAAGCATTTACGGCCGATAGAGAAGCATCAAATGCACCACAGTTGTTTGTTGTTTGTTGCACCACAGGACGCCATCCAACTGAGTCCACGTCAATCGCAGCGATACGCTACCACGGCAACACATTCACCTCGAGATCAGTCGATCAGCTGCTCCAGACGTGATATTACCGGTGATAAGCTACGAATAACCGACGCGAGAATTACAACGCATCAACAGCTCAGAGTTATAACTTGACATTCCCCTGTCCACGGCTAAAATCCGTAACACCATCATAAGCCGTCAGCTTATGATGGTGGTGATACGGGTTTTTGGGGCATCGACTGCCGGAGTGATTTGGCGCCCGATCTATGGCTTAACCGCGGCACTCAAAGCACAATCAAGTCAGTGACATATAACAGAAAGTGACGTCAGCACCAGCTAAGGTGACGTCAGGTGGTGACGTCAGGTGGTGACGTTAGCACCAGCATATAACAGAGAGTGACGTCAGCACCAGCTAAGCAAACTTCTCATGATGATGATGATTGGGGTTTAAGGGCGGGCAGACAACAAAGGTCACATGCCGCCCATGCAAACTTCTCAGAATCGGTCAGTGGGACGGTAGGTCGTATGATGTACTTGATTATCAGTTGTTGAGGGCTCATAAGCCCTGTTGGTCCTGCTCTTGTCATATTTACATATTACGCCACATTCATTGGATATTACACTGTATCACCACTTGTATCACTGAACTACAGAGTATTACCAGGTGAGCTGTTCTATTTGCCATTCATCGAACCTATTGTTTAAACTGGTTTAACATTTGCCGAGTCAATGAGAGACTGAGAAGCGAATTCCAATTCTGACACTCCTGCTTGAGAAGAAACGTTGACGAGTTATCAGTCGCACTCTGGGCTTGTTGAAAAGGTTATGACCACGGGTCCTGTCATTCGGGACTTGCTGGAAGTACTGACCCGGATCGATTCGTTCAACCTCTTTCATGATTTTAAACATTTGGATCATATCACCTCGATATCGGCGGTGACACAACGACGGAATATTTCATGTCTGCAGTCGTTCTTCATACGGTAGATCATCGACTTCAGGAATTAATCGAGTGGCCCTTCTTTGCACCTTTTCTATCATCACCTTATCAGTTGCATAGGTGGGACCCCAGACCACGTTCCCACTTCCCATATTCCAGGATTGGTCGTACCATCGTTTTATACAGTGGCAGAATCATGTTTTTATTTCTCGTTGAAAAAGCCCTCTTGATTAACCCAAGAACCTGGTTTGCTTTCTTCACTGTCCTTGTTGTATGCTGATGAAATTTCAATTCCCTGTCTACAAGGACGCTCTTTCGCCTTCAGTGATCTCTTTCGCCTTCAGTGACAGTCAAGATTGATTGCCCAAGCCGATAAGGTTCTGCATCAAGAGGTCTGCCAAGATGCATCACTTTGCATTTCTTTTCGTTAAAGTAGCATCTGCCACTTTTCGGACAAGCTTCCAGTTTCTTCCAGATCAGCTTCATCTGCATCAATGGTACATCATTGTGTTTACATGCCGCGTATAGTTTTAGTAGCATCGGTATATTTTTACCATATTCCGTTTAGTGTCTGGCAGCACTTTATAAATTCACAAAGAGCACAGGGCCGAGCACAGAACCTTGCGGAATTCCACTCGAAACATTACACCATGAAGACTTCTCACCATTGACTAGCACTCTCTGTTTCCTATTAGTCAAAAAGTCCTTGATCCATGCAAGTAAATTCCCTTTGATGCCATATGCTTGAAGTTTGTTGAACAGTCTGCAGTGGGGTACACAGTCAAATGCTTTTCGGAAGTCCATATACGCTACATCTACTCCTCCTCCTCCATCTAGCATTCTGGTCCAGTCGTTCGCAAGGTCGTCCAAAAGCTGTGAAAGTGCACGTACCTCCCCAGGAACAAAATCCATGCTGGTTATCACAGAACAGGTATTTTCGCATCGATGTGCTCTATGATACAGTTCCTCACAAAAATCCCTCTAAAATTTTGCATGACACTGCTGGTCGGGCTCACCGGCCTTAAGTTATCTTGCCTCACGTTTATCTCCACCTTTGTGGGATTGCCAGTTACATGCCCATTGCCATGCATTAGGTACCTGCCCTGATTCTAGAGATTCTGATAAATAATTGTAAGCAGGTTTGGTATTTCATCGCAGTGTCACAGGTAGGAATCTTGGGACTCGGATTCCATCTGGTCCTGATGACTTGGTGGTGTTCAGTAGTTTGAGTTTGGTTTGCACTGCTTCCTATATATTATGACCAGGTAGGGCCCAGTTGATGTACTTGCCACCAGAGAGCGGGCACGGCAGAGCGGGCACAGCTGCCATCGACAGAGACAGCCTAAATCGTGTTCTCCGAACACCAAGGCGTTTATTTTACCCTATCAGCTGATGTCATACAGGAGACTGCAGGTCCCATTTCCTTGATGGGTACACTTTCCGTATATATTCCCACACGATACTGCACACGCCTGCTAGTGAGTTCCCCGTCGTAGAATGGTCACTGATCAATTAACGAAATGTGTCTTTTAAATCGTGCAAAAATACAAAACACTCGGGAATTGGATCTATTCGACTTCTAACGACCGAAGTTCACGGGGCTTACTGTCAGCGAAAAACGCTAACTTCGAAGACATTTACATACAGAAATAACTTTGGATATGAGGTTCTTGCAACCTATGCATAACTACCTTCAGTTAGTTAGTTTTAATTTCGTGGCACAATAGCCAACCCAACGTTTCCGCAATCGTGTTCCAAGTTCACATCAATCGTCCCTTCTAAAAAGGAGAGCTTCTCCACCGCCATGGCAAGCTTCCATAAATCGTCCCTTCTGAAGAAGAGAGCATCCCCATCGCCATGGCACCTTTCCACCGATTGGCCTCCCAAAAAAGGCGCAGCTCTCTGAACTTACCATCGACGCCGGCCTTCATGCGTTTGAGCGTAGCCGTGGCCCAGGCGTGGAAGCCCGCGTCAGCCGGCTCATCGGTGGCGAACAGTTTGAGCACCGCCTGCTGCTCGGCCTTGTTGCGTTGCGCCTTCTTCTTGGAGGCGGCGGCCGGCGGGCCCGCCTGGCCCTTACCCTTCTTGCCGGCGGCGGCAGCGGCGGCGGGCGGCTCCCAGAACCCTGCGGCGCCCGGCGCGGGCACCGCGTCTGCCGAGCGGAGAGAATGGCGGCGTAACGCACAGGAACATAGACCGGCAGGCAATAACGGGCACAGGGCAATCACTTCACTAGCCAAAGTATTCGCACCAGCAGTCAGCGCTTTTGCGTTGACCACCAACAAACTAAGTAATCAACCATTAAATGTGAATGAAAACGGCTCCAAAGTCTCGATTCGCAATGATGTACTCTGACAATTAAAGGGAATGTCACTCTCTGAAAGTTGTCGCCAATGTAACGCCGCTTGTGGTGCAAATATGAAGTATTGCTGCCGAACACCATTCTGACATTTGTTTCTCCCTTCATGAAAAAACTATGTTTTGTACTTTGGGCTGATACTGCATATGAAGGAATTTTTGGAAATCATAAAAAACGCTTCACGCTGCATACGTATGACTGTGTAGGCCAAATGGTATAGCCAATGTAAAACGTCACTTCATCACATATTGTAAAAAGGGCATGACGACATCGGCGTTTAAGAGCTACCCTAATTACACTAGGCCTTATTTTTTGCAGATGTCATTTAACAAACTCAAATTACTTCGATTAGACCTCTGTGGTGTTATTAACGTTCTACATACTTTAATTTCAATGGAAATCCAACACTTGGCCATCTCAACTCAAATATTATGTTAATGTGAAACATTCCCTTTAACTAACCGATAACGTTAAATGTACGACAATACATGCATATCAGCAGAGATCTAGTCGCATGCGCCACTGGCGCCGCCACACGCCACTCACTTGTACTATTCTTATTATTAGCGGCGGCGGCCCAGGGGCCGGATGACACCTGTTTGGCCGGCCCGTCCCAAGCCGAGGACGCGGCCGGCTCCGGCGCCTTGGCCGCCGCCGCCGGAGCCCGGGCCGCCGCCGGAGTCCGGGCCGCAGCCGGCGCGGGCGCCGGGGCGACAGCTGCGGGGGCGGCCGCCGGCACTGCCGCCAGCTTGCTCCAGCTGACCGGCTGAGGGGTGCCGGTCCAGACGCCGGCCTGCTGGAAGGTGAGCTGCTGCTGCTGCTGCTGCCGCTCAGACTGCGCCCGCTGCTGACGCTGCCGAACAGACGGAGAGAGAGAACGTCAGCAGACGGACACAGCCGGCCCGGCTCACACGCACACGTACATAGTGTCCAGACATGTGCCAAGATCCAACAAAATATATGGGAGCCAGGATCTCTAGGATCCAAGATCTGGGATCTTGTATCCTGGATCCTGCAGAATCACCTGCAGGATCATTTTGTTGTGGGATCCTGTGGATCTTGGATCCTGGAAAATAATTTTTCGTGGGATCCTGCAGAAGAAAAATCGTGGGATCCTGTGGATCCTGGAAATTCAGTTTGTCATGGTATCTTGTGAATCTTGAATCCTATTTTTGGGCCTTGGCACATGTCTGGACTACAGACACACTAACAACGAGATTAACCTGCTGACAACTTTCACTTTTCTCTAACTTCGGCATCCTTCCACGTCCTCCCAACCCAACGCGTGTCGCCCCGCCCTTCAGCTCACCCATCTTCTCATCACCACACCCCGTTCACTCTCCCCCATCTTCTCATCACCACACCCCGTCCAGTCTCCCACTCCCCTATCACTCGCTCTGCCGATCCCTTCCTAGTTCCCCCGTCCACCACTCAGCAGCCCGCTGCCGTCCACCCACCTTGGCCAGCTCCCGCGCCTGCTCCGCCTGGATCTCCGCCAGCGACTTGACGCTCTCCTCCACCGGCGCCGGCTGCGCCGCCCACTTCAGCTTCTGCTGCTGCTGTTGCTGCTGCTGCACGGTGGCCGCCAGCTGCTGCTCGCGCCGCTGCTGCGTCGCCAGCTGCTCGCGGTGCGCCCGCTCGCGCCGGTCGCGGTCCTGCAGCCGCTGGATCTCCGAGAGGCTGGGCGCGTCAGCCTGCTGTCCACCCCAGGCGGGCTGGGCGGGCGGCGGCGCCGGCTGCACGCGCTGCTGCTGCGCCTGCTGCTCCTGCAGCCGCTGCAGAGCCGCCTCCTGCGCCAGTCGCTGCTGCTCCTCCTCCTCCTGCCGCTGCCGCTCTTCCTCCCTGACAGACAGACAGACATACAGCTGATGTGACGGGTACGATCTCTCTCCACTGACACATACACACAGATACAGATGTGACGGGCGGTCATCACTGCAGTATTTGGATTGGAAAGATGAACACGATGATCACAGGAAAACAGGTCTTTGATACAGCTTAACACCGAAACTGAAATAATGTAAAAACATGACGTGAAAAAATAAAAACGGCATGGTCATTGGTCACTCGCTACCAAACGACGTAAATATTTTCCACTACTTACTCATGACGGCTGGGCTTTCCTGATAGCCCATCGACACGAGAATGTCCTTACCTCTTGCGCTCTTCCTCCTCCTGCTGCCGGAGCGCCTCCTCCTGCGCCTGCCGCTCCTCCCTCTTCCTCTGCTCCTCCCGCTTCTTCTCCTGCTTCTTCCGCTCCTTCTCCTCGCGAAGCGCCACCTCCACCCGCTTCGCCTCCTCCTCCTGTCTCCGCTTCTCCTCCTGCTGCAGGCGCGCCTCGTCGCGCTGCCTCTCCTCATCCTGTCTCATCTGCTCCTCTGCCCGCTGCCGCTCCTCCTCCTGCCTCCTCTGCTCCTCCACTCGCTGCCGCTCCTGCTCCTGACGCCGCAGCTCCTCCAGCTGCTGCTCCTGCTGGCGGCGCTCCGCCTCCCAGTGCTCCTGACGCAGCCGCTCCTCCTCTCGCTGGCGAGCCTCGTCCAGCGCGCGCCGCTCCTCACGCTGCCTGGCCGCCGCCTCCTCCATCAGCTTGCGCTCCTGCTGCTGCCTGAGCGGCGGCGCGCGGCGGTCCTCCCGCGGCCCAGCCGGCGCCGCCGCCGACCGGCACGGCAGCGCCCGGCCACGCCTGCCCACCGGACCAGACGGACTCTGCCGACACGGGCGGCGCCTGGCCGGCCCGCGACAGCTGCTGCATCAGACTCTGGATCGGGTCCGGGGAGTTGTCGGCCCCTCGGCTGGCGGGGGCGGCCGCCGGCGCCGCTGACTCGCTGGCCACCGGCTGCGGCGGCTGCTGCTGCTGCTGCTGCGGTAGTGGTGGCTGCGGCTGGGGCGGCTGCGGGTGCTGCTGTTGCTGCTGCTGGTGCATCTGCTGCAGCAGCTGCTGCAGTGAGTTCTGAGCCACAGCGCCGCCGGGTACGCCCATGGTGGGCATGCCGGGGATGCCGGGCATACCGCCGAGGCCGGGCAGACCCGGCACGCCGGGGCCGCCGATCGTCACAGGCGGCTTACCCAGCATGCTCTGCTGAAACACGGCAGGGTGGCGACATCAAATGACTGGATAGCTAGCCGCCGCCGGGCGCTCGCACATGGGATAACACCGTTCACTCCACCGGCACCGCAAAATCACGCCACCTTAAAATCGATTCCGAAGTTCCGAAATTCATTCGTTTCAGACTTCAGAGAAATGACACAAACAGAAATATACGGCCAGAAGCTTCACTACACTCATCGCAGTACATTTTGCTTGCCTAGTCAGCACATAACGTCATCAGCACGGCATCAGGACACGAATGGCGAGGCTTCAAAATGATGACTGTGTTCCCTTCGCTAACCTGCATTGAGAAGAAGTCCGGCGACTGCTGCTGCAGCAGTGACTGCTGCTGCTGCTCAGCTATATGCTGGCTCATCAGGTACTGAGATAATATCTGAAACACAATGGCTCAGCGATCAGCGCGCTGATGGGCAAACCAGTTCCTCACTGATGCACTGGTTAACAGATGGCGAATCATGTGCACGAGATGGGAACAGATTAAGTCAGAAGATATTCTCTATTATTGGATAGTCAGAAGGTATTCTCTCTTAGATGGAGATGCAAAACATCATACCACAGTGAAAAACAAACCCCAACACAAACTTCGACCGTGAGCCATAGAGGACATCCGGCCTGGAGTCAACCTGCACCCATCCCGGCCTGGAGAGTCAGCCTGCACCCATCCCGGCCTGGAGAGTCAGCCTGCACCCATCCCGGCCTGGACCACCAGCCTGCACCCATCCCGGCCTGGACCACCAGCCTGCACCCATCCCGGCCTGGATCACCAGCCTGCACCCATCCCGGCCTGGACCACCAGCTTGCACCCATCCCGGCCTGGATCACCAGCCTGCACCCATCCGGCCTGGATCACCAGTCTGCGCCCTTCCCGGCCTGG